>JANEHU010000134.1:0-175688 GCA_027563435.1 Nasonovia ribisnigri
GTATTCACATTTAAATATTATTATAAACATAAGTTTTAAGTTTAATATTTAAAACCAAACTTTTATAAAAAAAAAAATGAATGTTATACTTACAGAGTCCAAGCAGGTGGCGTAATCACACGTTGTAAAAATAATAGTGGCTAGAATGATGACGGTTAGCAGACATTTTTCCAGTTTGAATGATTGCATGGTTGAAAACTAAATAAAAGTTCGGTTTCAATGGTTTTACTGCTCTTGTTAAAGTCCAATACCGAATATAGGTACCTAATTTTCAGTGAAAATATTATATTTTAATTGCGTAGGTATAGAATATTATATTCTTATTATCCGCCTCGAAAACGTCCCACCCCAACACTGCGAGATTCGATACAACTGCAACTCTGCTTTATACTGGTATTTCTTATTTGGTAAATTACTGTACCATTCACTTTGCGCGTGTAATATCTTAGCATACCTATAATATAGCTGAGGGAGACGCAAAATCACACGCACGACAACGATAGCTCGGGATAGGTAGCTATATAACCGGATAAGTATTCCTTCATTTTTTGAATTTTGTACATTGTCATCTCTTCAGTCCAAGATCGCAGTCGTCACTTCCCGGGTATGATTAATTTTGTATTTGCGGCTTAATGACATTTCCAATTATATATTACCATGCGTGCCTATTATGCCAATTTCAGTTATAAATATTGATATACGTTGACGTTAAAATACGACGTATCATCGAATGAGCTCTTTAAGCCGTGTGTCCAAAGTCCGTGTTTATAAATATTATCCATCAATAAGACACAACAACAACAAAAAACGTCAAACAATGCGCAAGTCAAGGACACTCGAGACCGCAGACCTAAAATATATATTTAATTACACGGGCGAATGTCCTTATTTATTTATCGTACCAAAATAATCTTTTGATCGAATCACTGATTTTTTGTATTTGTTTTATTCCCTTCAAATATAAAAATGTTATAAAACGGATCAGCTACCTATATAAAATATATAATTTGGAAATTTAATGTCCGATGTTCCTTTTTTAAAAGTCCATCTCTAGCCACCGATCTCCATACACAAATATTTTTGTAAATTAATTTTTACCATTTGATTATTTCGCTGTTTGTGATTTAGCATGTAATTAGCAATTGAGCAAAGCATCAAGCATTAAAATGTAAAGTCCTATGATCGTGAGTTTGATTTTCTAACAAACGAATCAAATGATTCTAAATATACTCTCATAAAGTAAATTTCTACTGTTCATTTTTATAATGGTATGCTCTTAGTCCATTGTTATAATATTGTGAAACCCTATAAAAATATATATAATTCAATAAGTAAGTTAATTATTTTTTAAAATTTAATTTTTATATTTTCCAAGGTACGTGGTTAAATATCTGCTGTATCAAAAGTTCCAGTTTATCTATACGTTATTTTTGTAAAAAAATCTATTTGATTATAATAAAATTGTATTAAATTATCGCTGGTCATATAACGAATGTGCATAGAACATGTATTTCAATTGTGGATGTTTCAAAAACAAAAATATATTTTACTATACTATTTCAGATTCAAGTGGAGTTTAGTTTTACAGTGATTTGTATTTTTTTGTGCTACATTTTAAACTCTTAGGATTTAAAAAATACACATTTAAAAGAGTTAAGTATTAATAAATTATATTGGTATTTTAGTGTGAACGTAGGAATATTGAATGCAATAATAACTAATAATTAATAAGCCGGGTCCATACCTTACACCTCAAAAAGAAGGTTGTTATAAGCACGATAATAGACTCATGAAAACATTCATATAAGAGCTTAATATGCACTAAAAATACTAAAATATGAAAAAAATTAGTAAACCTTTTAGAAATTCAACAAAAATATTGAATTATATTACATAATCAGAATGGTTTTTTGTGTGTCGTACTCAAATGTTTTGAAGGATACGGTTACTGATATAGACATAATAAATCTAAACACCATTTAAACTTTGAAATATGCAAAAATATGCAATATACAATATTATATACAGTTTTTTGGTTTCCGAAACAAGTTTATAGACCACAAAATATGCAAGGATTCCCCAAAAAGTTATGAAATTGGTAAAAGTTATGAGCCCTGCTAATAAGAGTAATGATAGTAAGATATTTATATTTATATTTTTTGTTAAGTCATTAAACTTAACAATAAAAACTATTTTTTGTTTTTTTTGCTATTCATACATGATAATAATTAATTACATAGGTATACCTACATGACAAAGTTATATTGGCTTAATGCTAAATGTTATTTGAACAATTAAGTCGTGAGGGCGTCCACGTTGAAGGTCGCGTTGGAGCGGTGGTTGGTGGTTTTATGTTGAGTTGTAGTGCATTGATCCTGTTAACTTCTGATTCGACTTGAAGAAGCGATCGGCCATTCTTATGATGTGGTTTTGTGGTAAAAATGTAAATTAGTTGATTAGATTCGTATGTATAATGTGAAATGTATTTTACAAAATTCATCAAAATCCCAAAAATGACCAAATTATTTTGTAGTTAATATTCATAAAATTTATAATTTTAACATCCAAGACATGAAAATAAAACAAAATAAATAAGATGTTCTAATTAACATAAACGAATATATATATCGTAGTCAAAATTTTTATTATGAGCCATTGAACTAATATAAGAAATTTGCACAAAACTACCTAATGTAAATTTTAGTACCTCTTAGATTCCCCCCAAAATCTCATTCCAATACAAGATCACCTGTCTAAAATATGTATTCTTACCTGAAATCGTGATCTATACACTATTTTTATTTCTATACTATTATAATAATATTTAAAATATAACAAATGCGATGTTTTCGGTGAAAATTAATTTAACCCACTGCATTTCTATTAGAAAAATAAATTACTATTATAGAGATATAAATACATATATAATAAAAATATTCCATAATTTAGTACTCCGGTCTCATACACACAGCTGCACTTAAAATCAACAGTTTGATGAAGACTCTCTGGAAAGAAATAACGTTCAGCATGATAATAATAAAACCAATATTTATCAAAATGTTCCGCTCTAAATGCTTTAAAATCATCAAAATAAAAAAATGTTTGTACCTATTTTTAATTTTTTATATAAAAATTAAGTGATAAAAATATTTGTACCAAATGTATTTATTAATATATTAATTAGTTAAATTTGTATATAAATAAATTTTATTCGTGACTATAAATTATTACAGATAGTTATGTTTTTATTACAAGTTACAACACAAAATAAAATAGTCATAAAATATTAACATTATGTTATATATTATCTTATTATTATACATGTAACTATGCTCTTTTACATACCTAGATAATATGTATATAGATATATACATAAATAATTTATTATAATATTATACGTTAGTTATCCCTTATCTATGAACACTAATAATAATTTAAGTTACAAATTATAATAATTTGTCATTAATCCAAATGTTATGTTTCAATTGATATTATTATATTTCAATCAAATGTTTTCTGTTAATTTATAGTTACCTACCTACATCACTTAATTAATTTATTCAGATTATAATATGAACAATGAACATGTTTGGTACGTACAAACAGTTTTTTACATTTTTACTATAAATTGCAATAATGATTTAATAGATTTAATAATATGAATAATTATTATAGTATTGTAGTATTTATTAAATAAATAATATGTACAGCTATCGTATAATATGTATTATAACTAAAACAAAGAAATAAGTAAATATACCTCAAATTTATTTAAAATGTTACTTATATGTATATAGGAGATTAAATTATCGCATGAAAAGTGTTCTAGGTCACTTATAAGTTACAACGTAAAAAACGCGTCACTTTTACTTAAAAGGTATTATATTTTATTTAGTCAATGAAATTATTATTTAAAAAAATAATTGGTTTAGAAATATGAATCGAGTAATGGTGTATAATAATTAATATGCTTTACTCATTGGTTAATATTTTTAAGCAAAAAAGAGTTTTTATTAGAAAGTGGGAAAAAAAATATGTTTCGCCCTATTGTCTGATTGAGCTATTGAGGAAGAATATATTATTTTATTTTATTCATTAGTTAGCAGAAAATTTGTTTTATAATTTAATAATTATTATATTCTTAACTACATAAAGAATATTTTATATATATTAAATAAATTTCCGTTTATTTTATATGGTTAATTCCTTGGAGTCACATACAGCTAAAAAAACATAATTTGATTACATAATAATATTAATTCAATAAATTATAACGTTGGTGAATTAAAATTGATCCACGGCGCTTTGTATAGGCAATTCAGGTACACCGAAATAATTTGCTTATTTTATAGGTATTTTATATTTATTTTTTATAAGATTACAGTCTACCGAGACTACTATATTAAAAATAAATTAAATTATTAAATAGAATTAGTATAATGTTAAGGCTGTGTATTGTAAAGTTATATTTAATATTAAAAACAGTTGACAATATTAGGTAACCGTTCTGTTATTGCACTAGAAGTGTAGACGTCGAGTGTACCTTAACATCGAGAACTGCATTGATAGATAGCATTATATAAATCAAAATACAACGCTCTATTCACAATGTATACGACAATATTGTAGGTTTCTTATTATATTGTTTCTTAACAATTAAAGTATATCATATTGACGTAACCAAACACATTCTGTAAGATATAAACTTTAATCCAATAATTTAGTTGCTATAAACGAGTTAACTATTTCTCTTGTATTTGGATTTATCACAAAGCTGAGATGACCACTTTTTACTTGATCAATATAAAGTACTTCCTTAATATTTGGTAGCAAATGTATAAGCTTTTTTACGTCCTGAAAAAAGAAAATTATATTTTTAAATGTTTAAATTATGTAATGAATATAATAAATATATATTATAAACATACATTTTAATTTATATTCTGAGTGAAGCGACAAATGTATTGGTTTTAAATGTTTATGTTATTTTTATAATTTTTGTATTATGTCAGTCTGACGTAATACCAAAATAATAAAAAATAAAGGTTATACTTTAACTTAACCTTATGGAGTATTAAAAATGCTTCATAATACAAATTGAGGTCAGTTTCTGGTAGAAATTAAGAATACATTGATATGTTGGGGGTTCAAATATTCACAGTAGGTATTATTGTAACATTTAAAATAATAGTGAAAAACCAGATTCGAAGAAACCGGTTTCTTATGGTGTTTTAAACACTGGGGCTTAAAAATGGAAAAGGTACGTTAACAGAGTTAACTTATAACTAGTTATAAGTAGGTTGTCTTGGAATAACTTTTTCTTTCTCTTAATAAAAGGTTATTTTAACTTAAACATTTTAACATGACATTTAATATTTTTGGTTATTGTAAAAAATGTTTTGTAAGATTATTGCTATTAAGTTACCGTTGGTGTAGATAGATAATCAGCTTTTGAGTTTATAACAAATGTGGGTACTGTAACTTTGGACAAATCATAATCTGGTGGCATATTTCTATTGTAACGTAACAAATTTCCAGAAGTCCCATAATCGTAATGACTAAGTTTGTCTGAAAAAAAAATAATATTAGAACTGTGATTTACGTACGATGTAGGACGTAGGTACCTATATGAATTTAACCAAATTGCAATGAGTATTGTTATGACGTAGATATGTGTTAAGTATGTGGATCACGGATGGGTGAATTATGGTAAGTGTAAAATGGTCACATTACTAAATAGTAAACATGATGAGACTAGTTTTTGTTTTAAATTGGGAACAAAACGTTTTACAATCATTTTCTTACTATAAACTTGCCTTTCATCATTACTTGAAAGTAATGTTTCAATAATTTAGATGACACTGGTTGTGGAAATACAGCAGAAAAATCCAAAACGGTGTTCTAAACATAAAACATAATTGACACAATTATTTTTAAAATAATTTCTTACTACTAAGACTAAAAAATTCCACCCTAACCTAACCTAACTTAAGATATTTTTCTGGATTATTTAATTGGCTATTGGAATATTTAAGTTAAAGCATTTGAGTTCTGATTGATTTTTTAATAATTAATTTATTAAATCCTACCATTTTTAAAATGCAATAAACTTCCATTAACTTATGGTAAGAGTTAGTTGTCAAGACTCTAGATAGTTTAGAGTTTAGTAAAGATGATTGAAGTAAAAATACCCAACACCACCGTGCATGATATTATTTTAAGCTAAGAAGTTAAAATATTTTTTTGAACTTTTGAACAAACAATTAGTGTTAACGACAGAAACAGCGGTATAGCATTATTATGGTATGAACTAAACATTTTAACTAAGTGTAAGTGAATGTTTTTTGTTGAAACTTAAAAATTTAGAACATTTAAAACAAATTTAGAAGTTTGTTTTTAATTAGCTTATTAATTATTCTGTAATATTTTTAGCAGCACTTTAAACAATTACCTTATTAAGTGTTAAGCACATACTTTGTCTATTGGTAAGTCGACTCCATCCAATACATCGATAAGCCTCTTACAACTCATTATGATGCTTTCATCTGCACAAAAGTTTCTTAATTTACTTAATGTAGTATCTGGGTCCACGGTAAATGGGAAGAAATCAAATACTTTCAAGATTATCTTAAAAATAAAAATAAAACATTTAAGCTTGTGCAAAATAATAATAACTAAGTATTTACTATACATATCATTGGATTTAATTTAATTAACATATTTTTTAATGTTTTTATAATTAACAATTGTATCATAATATTATATGAAGGTATGTATAATATACTATAGGTATACTATATATTTCATTTAAAAAATACATATTTAATTTCAATAACATTAAAAAACTTTAATCCATCTGGACATAGGTTTTGAGTATACAGAATGTAACAAGAAGATCTGACAAATTAAAATTTCTTTTGTTCTAATCAATTTTTTCATTATTTTTTTTTTCTATCATTTACAGATGCTTGGGTTACATGTAATTTTTATTTTAATACAGAAAATAAAAAATTAAATCTGGTAGGCATACATTTTTTTTTAAATTGATTATGTGGTAAAAAATATTTTTAATTCAAAAAATATAAACTTTTTAAAAATATTTTATGATGTTTAAGTATAGACACTTGTTCAAACTTATATTCTTCTTTAAAAGTTATTAGTTTTCAAATTAATGAGTCTATTAATTCAAAAAAATTTCACATTTCAAAAAATCATAAAAAAATAAGCCACTTGACTTAGATAAATGTTTTTATAATCAAAAGTTTTATAAAAATCAGATTTACAAATTTAATATTTTGCAATTTTCAAAATAGATTTAAATCAGAATTCAAATTTTTGATTTTCAGTACTAAAGCACATAAATAAAAAATGTTATATTCTACATGTAGCTCACAAGTCAATAGATATTTTGAATAATTATAAAAAAAAGTTGATTAGGATAAAAGTTTTTAAGTTTGTCAGGTCTCCATGTCACATCCTGAAAATCCTATATATATATATATATATATATATATATATATAGTATATTAACAAGTAAAAACGTGTCAGACCATATATTCTCAAGCTCTTGGAATATAATACATAACATATTATACTCCTATAGTAGTTACAGAGATAATATTAACAGAATTTCCAGTATAAAATATGTTCTACATAGGTTTTAATTTGTTTTATGATAAAATATTATAAAATTACCAATCCAATTTCTGAAAATTGCTTAGCAATAGCAGTGACCGGTGATGTTTCAAAATTAGTCGCTGGTGCTATGAGTGCAAGTTTGTTGACCTTAGCGTTGTATTCTGGCTTATCGGACAAGCAAACAAAGGCTACAGTGGATCCTAAGGAGTACCCAACAACATCCAGTTTAGAATATTCCGATTTTTTCAGAATGAAATCTATAACTGCGGTCAAATCGTATACACCCAATTCGTGAAAACTAGAACATTGAACAAGAAAAAGCCATTTTCAATCAACTGCAGTGATAGTGGGAATAATTATAATATATTATACAATCTATACTCAATGGTATTATACGTATATAAATCACAAAATGTATAACTTATCCCTCTGTCAAAAAATTGTATAGTATAAGAATTGTAGAAAATAATTGTTGATAACTTTTAATAACATCGTTATATTTTTAGTACCTATATCATATTATTATAGTCTAAAGACCAAACAGTTGAGCAGTATAGTCCAAAATTGTGATATAGTTGTGATGTAACTATATAACTTATAACATGAACTAGAAGTAAAGTTTCAGAATTTGAAAATCCTTAACAGCATCAATGATTAATGCGTATAATAAATTAATACATTTTGAAGGACGTTCTATGTTAATTTTGTATAATTGTCGTCGTCGAACATATTCTTCTCATGCATTCAAAACTTTTTTGGCATTCAACGACGAACTTTTTTGTGCACAACAATTTTGTTAATAAATCGACTCTGTTTCACAGTTATTTAACAAGTTTAGAAGATTTAATTGAAAGAAAAACTGAAATCATCACTAAAGAGAAGTAAGAACTTTTCAAAAGTTTACCGAAATCTTTTTGTATTTGAAAACTAGGAGCAGAATATAAATACATAGTATTTATTTTATTTCTTATATAGTCTCTTTCCAAACCAACTGTTGAAGTGTACATACATTTACATTTTTTAATTAATGTTGATTTGAAAAGTTTATAGTCGTTACTGATCAAACCAATCCAAGACTCTAAAACTCAAATTAAGATTGAAATATCTAAGAAAATGCTTCGATTTCAATGTTTATAGTTAAAGCTCATCATTGTGATTTTGTTTTCATATAATTAATAAAAAAAACCAAATAAGTAAAACCACCATAATGTTTTTTTTTAGTCCTAAATAATATACAAAATCTGTTACCTAAAATCCCACGATACTCTATTCATGTTTGGTAGCGATCCAGGTCCCTTATAAATACTGAGTGTTCTTGATAGACCCACACCTCTGGAATTGTATAACCAAACGTCAAAACCGGCATCCGACAGTACGAAACCTGAAGTCAAACAATTCGTATTGTTCTAATCTTTTACTTCGATAATAATTGGACAATACAATGATAAATTATTATTACTGAAGTATATATTGTGTCGTATAAACACATTGCCGAGTAGACTAAGATATTATATAGGTCTACCGTGAAGTCCGTCAGTTCTTAAAGTATTGTCATTTATTATAAAAGTATTATCAATGCGTTAATTGTTTGCCGAATTAAGTTGGATGTTTCCGAGTTGCATTAAATATTTGTTTGGTGCAAACCTTACTTGACAGTCATATATAACATAGTGCATAAGTGTGAAGGTATTATCTGAGCAACTATTGCTTACCAGAAATCATAAATACAACGATTATCCCCACTATTATTTTTCCGTTCGACAATTGTAAAACCGAAGTCCTAGTTTGTTCTTCTGTTTGGCAGAATTTTATTTGGGCACCAGCAGGTTTTTGCCATTATTTAAGAGTGCCACCCCCACTATATTTGGTAACAAGGTATTGTGTTAAATTTAGTAAAAATAATGTGAAAAGTTTATCAAGTCACAGTGAAAATATGTAGAATACAAATAAATCCAAGGCCTAAATATCACTAAAAATCGTTGTTTTAGATTTTTTTGTTTTTAATAATTATTAACAAAATATATAAAAGGAAATATTGACAACAAATTACGATTTCCGTCAACCATAAAAACAATTAAAAATAAAGTTACTCACCGAGTGACGAGTTGAATGCTGCGAAAACAATTGAATCTGAAAATAATCCGTGCATTAAAAGAACAGGTCTTCCGATAACTTTGTTGCCATTATGCGGTATTCGTTCTAAGCCCAAATGAGCCCTATCGTCGGTCCACACTTCATGCGTCTCCAGCGGATATCCAAATTCTTTAATTCTTTGCGACTTTAAAACAAAAACTTAATTTATAAAATATAACGTAAGACGATCATAACTATATTTGAATAATAACTATAACATATTTATGATTCTACAACAAAACACGTATATTATGGAGAATAATATAACTAATTGTTTCAAAATCGCTTAAATCCCATAATTATCAATTATTTTATAAACAAGTCTTATGGAACATGTATTGCTAGAATGTGGTACGTATCATCGAATTTATCACAACACATCAAAAGTTGGCGGTTGTTTTTCGTATTGAGTTAAATGCATGAAAAATAAACCTGTTTGGCAAGAAAACACTACGAAGTCTTCATACCATAATCCGATGATGTATTCTAAGAAGGGATGCATTTTGCGTCACCGAGACATATTCACAAAATATAAAATATATTTATTTAATTATAATTTATTTATTTTACAATAATTTATTTATTAATATGTATGATTTGTTATTGAAACGTGACATTTATAGTTTCATGAGACCCTGGTTAAGTAATATTATAATATGTTTTGCAGGAAATATTAATATTTTATTTTTAATACACCATTTATTTAATATTTATTTATTTTTTGTTTTAAAGGTACGATTCATAGTAATTTTATCTATAATAAATCCTTTAGGTTGATAGTTCAAATCATATTATTTCCGTGTTAAAAATTGTGTATTATTTTGTATTTGGTTCCACCATTCATTTTTATCGAGGAGAAAAACACTTTATTCTTTAATAACCGTTCACGAATTTAATTTTATATGTAGTAACACTTTTACTTTGAATTGAATGTATTGTCAATGGTGTATTTGTATTATGTTTTTCATTGCAGATTATTCAGGAACGCGGTTAATGGTACATCATCGAAGACTTGTATAAAATGGCGTATTCTTTTTCCATTTTGATTTAAATGGAAATTTATCCGATAAAAAAAGTAAGCTAAATCTATATAAAATAATAATACCTACACGTTTTCCGACAACATTCGCTGATCCACCCACAGCTAGAATAAGGAAGCACATAGTCACGTGGTGCAGGAAAATTTAGATTATTAAGTGACATATACCAGGATTATTTATAATGAAAAAAGTTGGTGACCACTAATGCTCTACAAGTAGGTGTCGAATGTATCTCGTAGTCGAGTAAGTTTATGTACCTATGTGTTAAATTTGATTCCAATGATAATCATTGCATACGAAAAACTATTCTAAGTGAAGAATATCTATATTACCTAACTAAGTATATTTTATGACATATACGCATTGTCAGTCACCTGGATATACATCGAGAATTTTCAATTTTAAGTTTTTGATGTCCCTGAATTTGTATTTTGTTTCTTTTTTTTATAGTGACAATCTATGTAATTATTATTACATTTCCTGTTATTTAAATAAAATTAAAAATTGATAGTTGATAGTAAGAAAGCCGTAAAACGCAATGAATCCTTTTAAATATACTTTTAAGTTGTTAACAACAATATCACCGCATAACGAAATATGGTGTCGTTGCACTAAAATAATTATAAATATTTCCTTTTAATGACTCCGATAAAAGCCACATAATGGTCCACGGCCTCTTGCATTAAATTTGTGGTTAAAATAAATATAAATATTTATAGAAGACAATAAAATTGTCAAATGATAATAATTTATAATATAATGCATTTTTATGCACCTATCTACAGTTTTTTTATTTTTTTTATTTACAGCAAAATAACCAAAATCGATTTAGTCAAAAACAGGTTATGCGTAAAAACTTTTTTCCTTCATTTTTTTTGTTTTCCCGTCACTTTTTAAAACTGTTCAGCGAGAAAACGAGCTGCGGGTAGACTAAAATTGGTTGTTTTACGTTTGCAGGCCTTAGCTCTGAAAATTATAAATTTTATAAATTTTTAACTACAAAATAATTTGTACTTTTTTGAAGGTTTGACGAATTTTGTCAAAATTATAAAACTTCAAATGCTCATAAATGCGTTTATGCACCTATGCTATATATCTTTAATAAATAACAATGTACAAGAAAACTTGTATCTAGTTATCATGTTTTTTGATCGAGTGCAAATTTAATAAGTCTATAAATAGCTCAAAAATAAATATTTTGAAAATACTGATTCAAACATTTGGTGAATATTTCAAGGACCTATTTACGGCAATTCGTTTATGAGTAACACAAAAAAAAAAATAAGCGCCTGTGTCAAGGCCTATACACTAAGGACAGAAATAAATACTTAGTTAACATTCAGTTTAACTTAGATTGGAATTAAAATATTTTCTATAAATTAATAATAATGAACGTATATATATGTGTAAATAAATAAATAAACAAATAAAAAACAATAATTTAATATACGTTTAATGCTGAGCGTTTAATGTATTAAACGGCCCACCGTCGCCTATAAAGTATTTACTTCAAAAATATAATCGATTTCGTCGAAAACTAGTTTTGCATAAAAATTATCGAAATAATGTAATGTGTAAGGCTGAGAAGATGAATAATGTACCGCATAAGCAAAAAAAAGATCTAGTTGTCACCGATTAAAAAAAAACAATATAAATAGGTAGTAAACGGAAAGCAAGGATACACTGCAGATACTAACAATTTAAATAAAATAGTGTTAATTGAAAACTTAGAGTTAAGATACGCCGTTGTAAGACATAATATGTCAATATATCATTCGCAATTCTCCCAGAATATTTTAATAGCCTTTTTATGTTCTCAGACTTGTGAATAGTTGTGATGAATAATTAAGTTTTATCTGTTATACACAAGTTTTGTTGACGAAATCTTCATGAAAAACAATAACACTGATTTAATTACTCGATTTAATCTAAATTAAAAAAAAAAAAAATATATATATTTTTTAATGCACTGTGACGTTACAGTACGTTAAAATACGAGTTTAAACATTAAACTTGACATTCAAACACGAAACATTAGTCTTTACTTACAGCATCCAGACATGTGACATAATCAAACGTGTTAAAAAATATGACACATGACAGCGAGATGAAGATGAATAGAAATTTGTCCAAGTTCAATAATTGCATGATCCCTCTCGAACTATATCGTCTTGAGGTTAAAAACTATAGAAATAAATGTTACTTTAAAATATTTCACTCACAGATTACCTATACTGACTAGATTTAATAGTTTATGTATAATTGAATAAAATAGTACAAAAAGTTTGTACACTCAAGTATCAAAAATATTTTCTGCATAAAAACTGCAGTTGAAACATTTAACAGCGAATACGATAACTTACCTACTGTAACTTATTATTTAATGTATACCTACCTATTTATACTGCTTTTGAAAAAAAAGTAATAATGTGTAAACCATCCTTGAAGTTTGTGTAAAAACAAGAAACTCTACCGGAAATTAATATTATTTATTATGTCGTCATCTCTCCAGTTGAAAATCATGGTCAGTTATTGAACTAAACGTTACGTAGGTATACTTACCTAAAGTAATAATTATAATATTATAATAACTGCGCACCAAATTGCAACACTACAGTACCAATAAGTACTTGATCAATCTTGAACAAGTTGTGGTAATTAGTTTTAAGGGAGGCCAATTTATTGATTTAACACTTTTTTAATAAAAATTAAGTATATTCATTGTACGGTACATCGTTTTTGACTTAAGTTAATGATAATGATATATAATATTAATTATTAGGTATACTCTATATTTTTGAGAATAATCATCCATCTTACTAAATATTATATTTATGGATAGTTAAATTTCTCAAAGTATTATAAATAAATGATAAAATATTAGAGATGAACCGCTAAAATTTCGTTTTTGTTTATAATGTATCGCATTGAATGAAAAGCAAGTTGTCACATACATTACAGTAAGTGTCCTATACTCAATAACGAGGTACACCCGAAGTATATATGATACTATACACCACTGCAATATTTTCGATGTATTAAATTTCAACTTATTATATCATTTATAGTTGAATTTACTGTTATTATTTTCACTGTTCATCTTAATTTTTTCAATTATTTTCTGTTTTTCGTCAAGTAGGTAACCGCTTTGCTGTTGGTACAGAATAATAGGTGTCGAGTATACTTGGAAATTAAGCAGGTCACTGTAATAAATGTGTTAAATTAGTTAAATCTGTATACAATGAAAAAAGGTTCCGAGCGTAATTGCAGGTTTAACTTTTTGGTTACCAAGGTTATTATTTTTGTTTTGTGATTCCTGATTATTTTGAGTCGTACTGAGCATTTTTATTTATGATCCCCCCCCCCCCCCAAATACCAACTATATACAATTTGTTACCAGAAACCACCTTAAAAGTTTAAAATTGAAACATTTTTTATATTATAAAAAGTGTCCTCAGACACAAAAAAACACATAATTGTGAAATCAATACATTCGCAACAAATCAGAATCTAAAAGATTAGTAATTATTCACAAAGCTATTGGAATTGCATGTATTTGCATATTTCTTAGGAAGTTGCAGAATATTAAAAATCTGATTCCATACAATTCGTTTCATGATGCATAGGTACAATCAAATTATAAAAATTGAAAAATATGTGTGGCATATGTTTGTATATTTTAACTAAATTTATATGATTTTGAATATTACGTTATAAATTATAATTTAATATATATATATCAATTTAATACTTACCAGTATGTAGGTATTTAAGTATTTGATGTACATTTTTGAAATAGGATATTATATATAATATTCGTTATTTGGAGACCATTTAAGTAGGTATATGTACTTACAATCGATTTGTCTCAACAAAAAAAGTCCAGTCACACATATACCTACGGTTGACATTTTTTTAAAATTTTTTTTTTTCATTATTGATATTTTAGTTTAACAGTGCGAAAACAAATAATATACTGTAAAAAACCTTGCATTGTACAGTATTGGAATCGTTTGCGTTTTAGTTAAACGATAATATGCAATAGGTAGGTATATAGGTAATAGTAGATTTGTTGATTTATATACCATTTGTTAGATTGGGTAAAAAGTTTTTTCATTCAAATTATTAAACATCGATATATTTTAATACACCTACACAGTACAATACAACAAAATACACGATTTATACCTACTTTTAATTAAAAGATAAAAAAATAAAATAATGCTATAAATACAAATGTATGCGCGTATATGTATGATTTTAGAGCGAACGGGTTACCCATTAAATTATTTTTTCTACCCGAGTAGATTTAAAGTATTGCATTGTTTTAAGCTTCATAGAATAATAGTTTACTTCAAAGTAAAGTATATTCCTAGTCGAAATTTATACCATAAATATATTATTATTATTAGTATAACAATAATGAAATACTTTTCAACTTCTATATAGGTAGGTACCTACAACTTACGCGTATAAATATAATATAAACCATAGAACCATACCAACTACTCATGTCTCTATTATAAACCTATTAGTATAATTATGATTAGCCTTTGGGTGGATGGAAATAAACAATTCACAGTACTCTTAGTAATACACGGGGAAAACAATAAATTAATTAGAGGAAACGGAAACAATTTCTAAGAAAAATCAGTTTTCAACAAAATCAATTTTTTAATTCATTGTTATTCAAAACCTATAATAATCGTGCTATTAGTACTATTCATGTTTTACCAAACGTTTATAATTTTACAATTTTCTATATAGGTACCTATACATGGAATAAATTAAAACATATTTTGACTCTTTTTGAGATGTTAATACGCTATTTATAAAAAATTGAAATTTGTTTTTAGCTCTTTTTACATATATTATGTCTAATATACAATGTATTTGCAGGGCTGGGTGTAACTTTATTTTCAAACCGATTTTCGCAAGGCTGTTTTTCGTAAAGCTTTGTTTATTGCCATAAAAACGAAAAAAAAATGATGTATGCTACTAGATATTTTTCCACTGCGCTGTACCCAAGAACATATCAATGATTCCTCAATTTTTCTTTTGTAGGAAAATTATCTAGTAGCATGCCACTTATTTTTCTATAAATATCGATAAAAATGTATGCTCGGTCAAAAGGTTTGGACATTTAATACAATGTTCCTTATAAGTTATTAAAACTGTTATTTAAAAAAAAATTGAGGGATATCTACAATATTTTTTTAATCGTATGAAGTTCAAATTAAGACAAAATTTGATTTTTACGCTTAAAATAAGAATCTCTTCAAACAATTTTAGTTTGTTTTTTGTTTTCATTGAAAAATATTATATTTGTGGGGATTTGATACTTTTTTTTATTTTGTTCTAGTCTTTAACTATTACAGTTTAACAATTAACTTATTTATATAGATTATAGAATTATCAAAATAACAACAATAATTAGATAATATACAATGTATATTATACATACAAATGATACCATATGGCAGGTAAAATAATAAGATAATTAATGAAGTATTATAATTATAGTGAAAAGAGGAACAAGTATTTGATTAATTTATAGTATTTTAATGAGAGAAAGATAAGAAAAGAAGGAATAGATAAATTTTAATGAGGAAAAATATTACGAAAATGATTAAATGGAGATAGTACCTTTAGCGATAAGAACATTTAGAACTCAAGAGAGAAGTGATATCAGTGGATTGATAGGTGAATTTAAGTTTGAAATGAAATGCTAGAATGAAACAGAAATAGGTTTCATGGTGACATCTTTGTTGCTGGTGCTTCAACGTAAGTTTTCGTATTTGATTTTGAATATGATCCAGGAACCGTCGTTGGTGGAACTCTTCGAGGGCACTTTGGTCCAAGAAGCACAGGGCACATTTGGCTGGACTTTTACGATCCTTGGTGCAATTCTCTGTGTGGGGATTTTCACCACATTTGACACATCGAGAGGTATGCAATAGTTATGAGTGTGGCCAAAAGATTGACAAGATTTGATACTTTTGTGAACATTATTATATTTTAGTATACATAATGACATTTTCATAATTTTTAAATTGATTTTAGGCTATTGCCTATTTATACCACCAACCTATCCACACTTATCTACCATCTACGCCCTACGGTAACTGGTAAGTTTATATTCACTATTAAAAGTTAATAACATTAATTTTTGATATTATGTATAATATATTATTCTATTATAATAATAATTTATAACAGAATAAATGCGAAGTTTCGGAAAATATTAATTCAACTTTTACCTACCTCGTGTTACTAATTGTAAAATAAATAACTAGGAATATGATGAATTATAAAATTCCAATCGGTACTTAATAATGTTGGGTGACGTACCGTTTTTGTTCAGAATTATTTTTCGTTGTTTGATCTATCATTTAATTAAAATTAAAATTTAATACATTCATTAGGTTCAGTAACTCAATGAGGAACACTCCACATAATTACTAACTTACTGTACATCAGTGCGGTTACCTACTTGCACGCTTTTTTAAATATGAGAGCATTGCGTTTGATTCATCTTCAATAGTTAAGTATATAATTTAATATGTACCTATGTATCGTACTGAAAAAAAAAGAAAACGATCAAATATTTCATTTTATTTTTTTATTTTAATAACCATAAGATATTTAGACTGTGTAAATACAGTGGCGTAATTTCAACTTTTTTTTGTTGGGCAAACATTTTTGCAGGCTATTTAAAATAATTACTAGGCCACATAGGCACCTTTTTTTTGGGGGGGGAGGGGGAGGGAGGGTGTCATGTGGTGTCTAAAACAATAGGATATTTATATAATTTATTTAATATAATGTCACTTATATCATTATGAAAATATCATATTTACCATTTTTGTATAACTATATGTACTTTTAATGTATTTATATTTTATATATTGTATAATATGTATTTTATGGTTACTATGTGATCTTTACACTTGGTAAATATATTTATGGGTATTAATAATACCTAGCCTAACCTAAATCTATGCATTTGTTTTACCCGCACTCAAGACATATAATACCTACCAAGCTTCATAAAACCTGAAATTTATTTTATGGGTACTCATGCTCACAATAGGACAATATTATACATTCAGGTTATATGATTTGTGTTTCGTTTACAAGCACTTGCAGATAGCCAAATAGTAAACACATATTATCAAACAGTGTGAACAGTGTCGACAAAATATTATAACAACGTGGCTATAACTCTGCCCAAGTTACAAATGATAGGTACGTCAAAATAGATATAATATCAAGATTTTCAAGAAGAAAATTCGATTCTTATAGTTATATACCTATACTCGCATACAAGGCCTCGAGTCCAATACGGGTCGTCATCGGTATGTTTCACTGGTATATCGCCGACACGTATCGATACACTCAAATTTCTTTCTTGAAAATCTTGTACATTTTGTATTGCATCATAAACTATACATTTTCGGGAATTTGAATGGTGATACTCAATCATTAGGAGGAAGGCGACAGTACGTCTAACTTTTGTACTATTCGATAATACACATAACATAAAATGATTTACATTATAACATAATATAGCAAAAACATTGTTTTTTTAGAAATTTGTTTGTTTATTTATTTTTTTATTATTATTAAATTAATATTTAACTAAAATACATCGTAATTAATCAATTAACGCCCCACGCCGTCCAAATAATAATACATTTTAATCGGGAAGTATCACACGATATAGATGATGGTGTTTATTTGAACATTCGGCGGCAAGCGTTTCCATTCATATTTACACACAGAAAAAAAACATTTAACATTTCGAGAACAGAAAAAAACAATAAATAAAAATAATAAGTGAAAAAAATATACACGCTTTAAAATTGAAATTTACATAGGTACTGAAAAATATAATATATTTATATATAATATATAATATAATATGACAGCTTACGACTCTAATCAGATAGTGGTCTAATGCGGAGTATTGAGAAGACGATGGTTTCACGATTATATAAAACCACCACATAAAAAACGATAAACAGCGTCATGTTCGTAGTAATAATAATAATAATAATAATTAATAGTAGTAATAATAATAATAATAATAATCATAAAAAAAATTACGAACAAACAATAATAATTAACTTTGCGAATATCACAACTGTTAAAACTAACGTCTACGCGTAAACAAACAAAATATTCAGATCGAGAAATTAATAATAATCAAAACAAATCTTAAGTCTAACCTGTCCCGGGGTCAATCGCTTTCGGCCTTGTTGTCCGATGATTAATTATTAAATTATTCATTGGCTACCACTACCTATAGTTTATAGGAACATGCTAAAAGTGTGTAATAATCAACTTTTATTAAAGATTTTTTTTACACTCGTCAAAGGGCAAGACTCGAACGGTTTTACTAAAATATATAATATATTGTCCGGAACGTTCGACGTCCCCTCGAACGATGATGTGCACTAGGACAATATTTATAGACGTTCGCATTCCCCGCAGGCGGTTGTGGAATGACCGCGCCTGAGCACCAGCGGCCAGTGCACCAGACTATGTACACGAATAGTATAACACTATATAATAATATGTATATAATGTATATACACACAACCCACGGTGATTATTTCAGTGGTATGGTATTGTGTGAACGGTATATATATATATATACACCAATATAATATGTACACGCTATAACGTCTTGTCACCTATCTCACATTGATTAATATTATTATTTGTTTTATATTTTTGCCGTGGTTATGCCGAACGTGTTACGGTAAATAAGATATTACCTAACGTGTTTATGTTTTAAAATTTCGAATATTGTTCGAGAAAAAGAAAAAATGAAGGTGTTGACTAGATGAAGCTTAAGAGATAATTTTAGTGTGCAAAAATAATATCAAGTAACATATTAAAAATGTTGAAATTTAACGCTACACAATATATTGATTGGTTTTGTATATGTATGATGGTGAATGGATAACAACTATGCATCATCGTCGATCACATAGGTTTTCATATATATATATATTAAAAAAAAAAAAAAACATTTGGTCTTTGGAATCTTCAGTTGGTTTTTTTTCATCGCTGAGAAGAAAACACTTTTCTTCTTGAGATCATAAAGTCTGCATGCCAACTAATGGTGATAGGGAAAGTGGAGGATTTGTGGTGTGTGGACGGGGGATGGGTCGGGGTAGGGTGTTGAGGGGAGAGGAATATAGGGGCGGTTGGTTGGTGGGAAGAAGGAGGAAAGCGTAGTAGGTTAGATAAAAATATCACATTGCACTATCGTTAACGATGTTTAAAATCACTTTTTGGTAGCTATGCCCCGCTGAGTGAGCCCCTCGAACCGCTTAAACGTGTAGTTGATGAACACCCAGTCTTTGTAGATCACTTCACCGTCTTGCGATATCGGTGCCGACGCTGGAAGAGAACACGGAAAAGAAATGGATTAGTAAAGCAATATTGCGGACGTGCGACGAGGCGAGTGCGACAACCACATCGGTCGTCACCGTCGTATAGGTACTCACGTATTTCGAGCTTGACGTCCGGGAAGTCGTCGAAGTTGGACGTGTCGTCGATGGACTTGACCTGGACAGGTATGGCGGCCGGCCGTTCTCTGATGTGCTCCCAGTCGACGCCACGGAAGAACGCTATCGTTGACCGGAGGTCGTCGATGCCGCGGCCGCTGTAGCCGAGACGGCGGTCTGATTCGCAACAGAACCGGGAGATGGCGTCGCGCGCCTCCTCACTGATGGGCACCTCGGCTGGGAAGCTCAGCGTCTCCCGCCAATTCATAACCTTCCTGTACGTCTCCTGAGGATTTTCGCTGCAGAACGGCGGGTACCCTGTAAACGAATGAGACCGATCAGCAACGGCATGGAGAATGTATTTTACTATTATAACTATATTTAATATAAAGTAATTATTATTATAATGATCGCTAGCTGTTGCTGTATATTTTGTGTCTTTGTATAAAATCTCCATATAAATTATGCGTCATTTCAATACTTCATAATATATCCACTACTGTTGCTGTTTGGAGATGAAAACCTCTCTAGTTTATATCATTATCCAAACTTTTTAACAGTGTCTTTCTATCATAAAAAAAAATGTTGGAAAATAATCAAGTGGCACGTAAAAAATGGTTTCAAAATGTATTTGATATACATTCGGCTGAAAACGCTAGGTATATTTAAAGTATTGATCACGTTTTACATTCAAGCAAACATCATCTTTAAACAAACGTGAAACGTGATTACAATAAAGGAACTCTGCACTGATGTGTATTATTAATTATAATCGCAGTCAGTAATTGTTTCAAGCACGGGTTTCGTTTTATTATGCATGTTGATGGACACACAAACATATTTGCAACCATACGATATACAATTGTGAAGGTGTAAATCTTAAGTGGATGGCAATATGAAAATACATATATTAAATAAGTAATGTGTGTACAGAAGAGAAGGGTTAGCTTAATGAATAGAATCTAAAGTCACGGGTTTTGTTAGGAAAAAAGTAATTAATCAAAGGTATAAGATATTTCACAGCTGTTTCAATAATATTGTATAAGCAATGTTCTTACGGTACATTTTTTTTTAACTAATTGAATATAAAATAGGTATATTTATCGTTATAAATATTATTTTATGATCGGTATAAGTTAGGTAGTCAAAAGAAAATTAATGACTACAAAAAACCAGATTCTATAACAACTTAAAAATGAGAAAAATTTAGAATTAATTATAAAATATGAAAATTGAAACATGTCATTTACACAAAAACTTCAAATTAACTATGTCGTAAGACTTCATGGTGCAGCTACTATATAATGATAGCTTATTCAATAATAATAAAAAATTATACCGTGATACAGTGTTATTATAATTTATAAGTAAACGCTTAAGACCAAAACATGAACGTTTTTCGAATGATAAATAAATGGAAAACTATATAGTGCCTGTATAGTATATATAGGTAAATAATATAGTAATATTATAGTCAATACAAAAAACTCTATGCGTCTCTTTACAGCACAAAGTCAAATAAACACGAAATACGGATGAAAATTATAGGCACGAATTCCTCACCGATTAGCATTTCGTACATGATGACACCGACGCTCCACCAATCACAAGCAGGACCGTAACCGGTCTGGAGGAATACTTCGGGTGCAATGTAATCCGGCGTGCCGACGGTGCTGTAGGCCAGCGCCCGGCGATTTCTCTTCCAGCTCTCCGCACGCCGTTTGCTGTCCATCGGACTCGATGCTGGCGAACAGAAAAAACCTAAATATAAGTTGGGCATGCGGTTGACTATTCGACAATATACACTCACTGAAATCCGACGGTTTAGCCTGGCTCAGGTCTCTGTAGAAATCCGTCCGGTGCGACTTTTTCAGGCCGGTGCATAATCCGAAATCGGACAGTTTTATATGACCCCTGGCGTCTAGTAATAGATTGTCGGGTTTGATATCCCTGTACCAGTTAAAAAAAATAAAACCAAATTAGTTCACACAAATAAATACATAGTATACATCAATAAATATATATAAATTATACGAATGTCACGCGCAGTCTTGTAAAATATTCTAAAATAAAAAGTATATTTAAAGATTAAAATCTTAAACGTAAAAACAAATGTATAAGAATAAAGTATCAACAACATTATGAATCGATTCTGAATTTCAAAAAAATAGACTTTAATTAGGATTTTTAATAATATATTGCTTTAAAGGTTATGTATATGTTTGATAAAATAATATATACTTTATGGGAGCGCTTATGTTTATTTTTTCTACGTATTTTTAATAATTTAAATTTTTTTTGTACAAATACAAGACTGCGTACGCGATTTTACATAATCTATCGAACCTGTGTATAAATCCGAGTTTGTGTATAGAATCAATAGCCAACGCAGTTTCAGCGATATAAAACTGCGTACACTCCTCGCTAAGTGTATCTTTTTTCATTAGTAGCGTCATCATGTCACCACCGGGCAGGAACTCCATTATAAGGTAAAGGTTTATTGGATCCTGGCAAAAGTCAAGGGGTAGAGTTTTATTATTAATAATTTATGAAAAGGTCCTTTTCTACATTTTTTTTTCTATATACCACCGGTCGATATACACGTATGGTCACCACACCAAAGCGGTCTGGGACATACAATTAATTATTCATTCGCAAACATCCGGTGCGAGAAAATAGTTACCTGAAAACTATAGTACATTTTAACGACCCACTGGTGATCAGCTTCGACGAGGACATCCCTTTCTGCACGGACGTGCGCCACTTGCTCCTTTTCAAGCATGTCAGCTTTGCGTAGGATTTTCATGGCGTATATATGACCAGTGTCTTTCTTTTGAACCAGTCTCACCTAGAAACGAAAGCAATATATTATAATATAGGTGATTGCAAATCCTTTCAAATCGTATTTAAAAACACATAAATATATATTTTAAAATAGCTCTCAAATAATTATTTATAATATCAATAAAATAAACTACCTATATATCTATACATAATATATCATACTATACAGTTTTATTACTATTATCATATGTATAATATAGAAAAGTCGGTAGTAAAAATGTACACTTTTTCCAGTTCTTATAGCGTATGTATTATAGATTATAGCAATAATAAATAACGCACCTTTAACACCAATAAGTATTTCAAATCGTTGAAAAATTGTAATATATATTTTAAAATGAGTTTTGCCACTATAGATCTTACAAATTCGAGATGCTCTAGTATTCGAATATATATCTCACTCTCGCAGTTGCGGAAAATTTTTATTCACTCCACCATCATATCGGACATAAAAGATAAATAACTTCTAATGTTGCAGAAGACGAACTCTCCTTTTTTTTGTAAATTTATATCATTAAATATTCTTTACAGGTGCTTATGAGTTATATGCTGTATTATGTGTACTTAATTAGATTTACAAGATTTACAAACTCAAATTACTTCAAATATGTATACGTTGTCAGAGTAAACAAAAAATATACTATTTTCTATAGATTGTTCGCATTTGTTCCGAATTTGCGAGTTTGCATATACCAAATAAGGCAAATAATAAACATTAACCATTGTGTTTTCGTACAAAATACAAATAACATAAAATACATAATAATATATGTCTTAAGAAATCTTTGTTGCCGATTGCTAAATTTATTTTATGTCAGCTGGCCGCAATATATCACATAATAGAAGACAAAGATTTCTTTCCCGTGTCTTAACTACTAATGTATTCTATACCTACTTTAACAAACAAAATATTTGACAAAGGATAGCACGTGTAACCTTTCAATAATATAATAATGTACAACAATTTCTGAACTTATATATTATAAAAACGATTTTAATCTCTAATTTATTATTTGCCTTATTTTATATATGCAAACCCGCAAATTCGGGACAAATGCGAACAATCTATAGAAAATTCAAAATAGTAAATGTTATGTTTACTCTGAGAACGTATACATATTTGAAGTAATTTGAATTTGTACACCTAATAAAGTACACATAATACAGCATATAACTCATTTACGCCTGTAAAGAATTTTAAATGATATAAATTTACAAAAAAAGAAGAGTTCGTCTTCAATATTAGGAGTTATTTATTTTTTACGTCCGATATGCAGGAGTGGATAAAAATTTTAGAGAAGCTAGAAAAACAAAAATGTTTAATAACATTGTTTTTTGAAATTAACAGAAACACAATGAACTCAAATCAAATATTTAGTATAAATAGTTATTATTATGGAAAAAAATAATTATAAATGTTTATAATGATACACATTTATATATAAAATTTGATACTTTATTTAGACGCAATTACCGAATTTATGCATAATAATGGCAAGTAAAAAACTATAAGTAAAGTTTTAATTTTTTTTATCATCTTAACCATGTCTTGGATCAAAAAATGGATAGGAGTAAACATTATAAGTTAGTTAACTGTTACTGTTTAGTACGTGTAGGTAATGTTTACAAATTTCATTATTTCTTTTACAAATATTGCACAATTTTTTGAATTACCAATTATTATAGGCACCTATAATAATACATGCTAGGGTTTTCAAATAGGTTTCAACAAAAAATAATTACATAAAAAATACCCATCTAAACCCTCAATATTCCTTGAAAAAATAATATAGACATTTTTAGGTTTTTATTATTTTCTATTGAGCTAATTGAACAATTTTTTTTTTTTAGAAGTGAATTTATTATTGAATACCTATTTATATAGTGTTCACTATAATATCGTCTTAATGATTCGCTGACAAAAGCTGTTCGTTTTTAACCGCGACGTTAAAGGATACTGGAGCATACAAATTACTTCTAATGATCACTGCCCACTGGGCTAATTAATATTATAAATCGGTTATTAAACCTTACTAATCAAACAAATGAACAATTTTAATGAAATTTCTTTTTCAATTTTAGTGTATTTGATGATATGTATAGATACAATAAAATAAGATCAATACTACTTATCCAAAATGGTTATTTAATTCTAATAACTAGTAAAAAAATATCTGTGATTAGATTTCTTAGTTTCCTTTCTTAATAAAAACAAAAAAAAACTATTAAATACAAATAAGAAGTATGTATTATTTAAATCACATTGACTACTATTGTACTATAGATACACCCACCCATATTATTTATGTCATGTTAATATATATAAACACATTATATTATGTGTAATAAAACCAATCGGTTATATACAGTATCCTACACATATTATTGATCAATATTAACGAAATACTTGAAAACCGTACATAACACAATACATAAATAATAACAATTGGCTTCATACTTTATTTTCAATTACTATACTATAATAGGATGGTAAGGAATACTGTTTATAACAAAAATCTAAATCGTCAATCAAAATATCAAACACGTTTTTGTTTAATACAATATATAGACGAATGCATTATTATTCAAATATGTTTATAAACGGTATCTAAATATAGCGTATAAGAGTTGGTTTTTTAAAAACCGTTTGTGAATTTAGTATATTACAATATGTATATATTTTATAAAGAGCCAGTATAAAAAATAATTTTATGTCCATCTATACTAGTCAAGTATAATAGAGTGGAGAAAATGCACGAATCAAAGGTAATGTGAAAAAAAAAATATATATTTATAGAAAATCTTGTCGGATGGAAAACCTAGTTAAAATAATAGCACTATATAAGTAAGACATAATAAGAATATGGGTTAAAATCGAATGGAACCAATTTATCGATTCAAATAGCTAAAATAGTTAATGGTGGCTCGATGTACCGTGACTGATGTGCTATATATAATATCATTAACTACACAATTTCCGAGTAAAAATTAAAATGGAAAAAAAGTAATAAAATAAATAAATGATGACTTACCTCTCCAAAAGCACCACGGCCAATGACCTTTAACGGTTCGAAATCCTCCACCCCGAGTCTCGATCTCTTAAGCCTGAGAAATTCCGATTCTTTTTGCGCATGTTGCTGGCGTTTTTCCTGTTTCTGTTGCTCCGACAGACTTTCATCCTTCAAAGTTTCTTCGAGTTTCGCCAACCTGTAAACATAATTTAAAGGAACTTTTAACTATATGCGTATCTATATTATTTATATAGACCGCGGTCAAATAAATATCCTCGAAACCAACCCAACCTACCCATATTGTTAAATTATTTATTTATATACGTGTATTTCATGCATACATAATATATTAATATTATGATGTCGATCGAGAAAATATTAATAGCTTTACTTTCAATGACGAAAATCGTTATATTGCATAGTAGGTATTTGAATGTTTTTAATTCTACTTTTTTTTTTTTTTTTTTTTAGACATACAGGTATAAAACATTATTTTTTATTCAGAGATATGCAGGTATATAATATAAGCCATGAATGCAGACATAATGATAGAGTTGGAATAAGATGGAGATTCTTATTAAATGAAGTGTACGCACGGTGACGAGATTTCTTTTCTTCTTTTCACCGCGCAAGAATAACAATATAACATTTTATTTTATATTGGCAATAAGAGTGAAAAATCAATTTGGAAGTCTTGATATAGAGTGTGTAACATACATGGAACGGAAACAGACTGCGGGAGGGATGTTAAACTGACCGTTACACTACACTGCAATTTTTACCATCACTTATAAATAATCAGGTCATTCTATAAAATCACTTAAAAGTTAAAGGTACCTAATTTATTTTTATTTGAATACTAAACGGAAAAATCTGGCAGGAAATTAAATAGCCAAGCTTGAGATGAGGTACGAATAAAATCAAAACAAAACATAAGTATAGGTACCAGAGCCTACACTGAATTAGTAGTACCAACGTTTTGTTTTCCTCTAAGAATATGGGACACAATTTAACAATAATAGTGCTATAAGGTCAGTGATAATAAACTTAACTATGTAGACATTAAAAAGTTACAACTGTTTTGTTAAAAATTAAATTAAAACAGTTTAAAAATTGTTAAACTGATCACACTCTTATAACGCATTTTAAGTGATTTAATCCCAAAATCTCAACGATACAAAATATAGTTAAGGTTATATACATGCGCCGTGATAACTTTTTAAAAACAATAACGATACCTGCGAGTTATTTATTTGATAAATTATAAAAGCGAACACAGTCTGCAGGTATCAGAATTAAAATATAATAAAGGCTAACCAGATATTCGTGTTATAAAAATGGTGAAAATTTCAGAAAATGTAGAAAATGTAGAAATCCCACTATCATTTTGTAATACAAATTTTGGATCACTATACATGTACACACTTGTGTCATATTCTGATTA
The DNA here is from genome assembly GCA_027563435.1 of Nasonovia ribisnigri. Taxonomy (NCBI): domain Eukaryota; kingdom Metazoa; phylum Arthropoda; class Insecta; order Hemiptera; family Aphididae; genus Nasonovia; species Nasonovia ribisnigri. The sequence goes on from JANEHU010000134.1 coordinate 27,632, forward strand.
TACTTTAAGTCCAAAATGTATTTATAAAAAAATATCTAAAATTAATTTACCCTAATTGTAATAAAAAAGTATACGTCCAACATACTCCTAAATAAATATATCACCAACAGTATTTTAAAGAAATGTTTATATGCATTTGCCAAATTAACAACCATGTTGAATTACATTCTTAGAAATCTACATTTACAACTTGAAATCTGATGTAGGTATAAATCTATACTCTCAAATTTTAAATTTGATTACTTAGAACATTTTATGTGTGCTGTACGCCTGCACATATAGGATTTTTATGGTATTTTTTTATCGAATAAATAAATGGCTTTTCCTGTATACTAATCAATTAAATTTTCATTTATTGTGTTAACATTTTAAATTAGATATATTATACAAATATTTTAGGATATCATGATAAGAAATAAATTGAATAATCGCCAAAACGTAAGTTACTCAACGCATAAAAAGATAAAATTGATTTACGGACGTGAAACAAATTATTTTCTAAAACTTTATGTTATTGATATAAGTTATCATCAAACTTGTACTTTATATATAAAATATGTATATATATATATGTGTGTATAAAAGAGTGTTAAAAACGTTTTCACTGAACATTTTAGTTGTGATCTTATTTTAAGAAAGTGAAATGTTAAATGATTTAATACCTACCAACTTAAAAATAATCGGAAACATCAATTTTGAAAGGAAATAAATAATCAAATTATTATATTTCAATTTTCAATTAAATACTTGAAAATAGTTGATCACAATTAACTCACCTCGTCGTTAATTAACATATAAGCCAATTATGCGGAGTTGATTATATCATATTAACCGAAGTATACGTAGTGTTATACATATTGACAAGAAATGTAATTATATCATACATATATTATATAAGTGCTATATAATAGATATTTGCATATTAGATATGAAACTCACATTATTAACACTTTATTTGGACATTAAAAGGTTATTTAAACAGAAAATAAAAACATACATGTATGCATATTAAATCGATTTTAAGAAATATTATACAATTAACTAATAATAAGCTAACCAATGAAGATAAATAATTATAATATTCCATAATTTTATTTTGCTGAATTTTGTTCACAACAGTTACGGTACAATCTATTTACAACAGCCGGAAAACGGCAATACAACAGAACAAGTATAAAGAGCCATCGACCAAAAAAAAAAAAAAATATAACATAATAATAATATATGGCAAGACCGACATAGATTTGTAATGACGTGTATAACAAAATAAAATAAATAAGAAATTGGCCTTCGAAAAGAAAAATTAATATTATCGAATCGTTTGTAGGTACTTAATACCTATATATTATATGAATATATAGTATACAGTGACTGCTGTCTTATGACCCTATTATTTTTACAACCTTTATACAGAAAACGGCTTTAGATGAATTCTCGAGGGATAAATTGATAAAAATCATCTAGGTAAGTGTGATTGATTCCAAAGTTCTAAAAAACGAAGGTCGGTGCTGTGGCGTCGGCGAAAATGGAAGACTATTCAGAACATGTGCCTGCAAAAGAGGGACCTTTTGATAACAGATAATAAATAAAAGTATAAGAAATCAACTCGTTTCCCGGAGGGATTTCGTTTGGAGCCCGTCTGAAATCACGTAGAAGTGAATAATATAATATATGTAACATAGGTATATCAAATAATATATTTCATAGATGAATATATATAGATGGCATATGTGAAAAAAGTGATTGAGCGACTATAGCTATATATTATAGAAATGTAGGAATGTTAAAATTATGCATTTTTGACAAGGTAGGTACAGATCAGTTTAATTGAAAACAAAAAATATTAACTTATACAGCACTAACACGAAGAAAAAATATCATTTAATCAGCATTAAAGTTATTTAATTTTACCAAACTATTCAGCAATTATAACAACCATTTTCTCCGAAAATATTCAGATTGTACCAACACATTGAGTTTTTTTTACTATAGCATTATACTTACCTAATTAAAATTAATGTAAAATTTTGACATTTGCTTTTTTTCTATATTATTTGTGGACTACAATGAGTATTGTTGAGAAAAACTTTGGGAAGAAGTCGGATAAAAAAGTCGTTTGACGTTTGACCGATCGAAAATCAAATCATAAAAAAAAAAATAAAAACGATTTTTATACTAGGTAGGAAAATAATGCGGGTGACACGCAATATACAATTAGTGTAAAAGAAATCTTATCGATTTCAGCTGACATAAATGTACGAGCGTTCGTGATTGAAAATTCACGTCACTGCAGAAATGGTTGGGGTAATAACCGTCATTACTGTTTTGGTTCCATGAATGAGGACATCGCCCTTTGAGTTTATCATAATGCGCATAAATTACACCACGCGAATACAAGTGCCGAGGAATTTTCAACGTACTATATAAATACATTAAATATTTTGTCCACAAAGTGTTATCCCGTTTCTGACAGTATTAAGGGGTTTTTAAAATCAAAACGCTGTACCGACAGTGCGCCAGTAAGTCTGCCTCCGACAATGACCGCGTGGCATGATTGAAAGAAAAATCAGTGGAACGAAAATAAAAAATCTCAACGATTACTATATGTTGATATATACGTATACATTTTTAATAGTTATAATTTTTTACTAACGAGTAATAAAAATAAATTATACCTATATAGGCTTGTCGTCCAAATAAATGTATTATTGATCATAATACAACTGTATCTGGCAAACATCTATAATTTACAAGAACAATTTATTAGTAGCAGGGCACATTATTAATTTGCAAGCCATATAATCTATAATGTACCAAGCTACAAAAACAACAAGTTTCTAGGACAAACAATTTATTATTTCTTATTTTCAGACACTTATATCGCTTATCGCAAAGCTTAACACGCTTCTCAGACCCTGCTGGCAATAGTATATGGATAATATGTATAAAATAATCACGAGCCCAAAAGCCATCGTATTGCACGCTGAGTGTGAATAATTAACACACAGCGCCGAAAAGTCGGAACAAAACGAGGGGAGAAAATCGACGTTTTCAAATAGGTACGCATATGGCATATGTGTGTACATTTTTTGGCGTTTAAACTCACACGAAAATTACACGGTTATAGACGGTACAGCAAAAAATTATAATTAGGAGGGGAAACAAAACAGAAATTAGGCATAGAGATAATATAATTGCTCCTTCTCCGACCAATAATTATTAAACAAAGGCAACAGGCTCTTTTTTGTGTATCGATTGTTTGGGCATATTGTATACACGCTGCACTACAGTTCATATATAATATGTATAATATGTACAAAATACAATAATATAATATTACTGCGCACCAAACCGCACATTCATATATAGGTACATTACACATATAGGTATTAAAAAAATAACTTTTTTGCGTTTACAGTAAATTGCTATAGCTTGCATGTTATATAAAAACAATATTATAAGCATAATTTTGCCTCGGATAGAAATCATGGGCGTATGTACTTTATAGTCGCTTTGTCTGCGTTTCACCTGCATACCTAATTCTAAAAAGGCATATTGTATTCTGCAAACCTTATAATAGAAGGAGGACGTATCTAAAATTGATGATTTTTTTAAATATTGATCTCAACTAGAAAAAAAATAAATAGAAACGTTGCATCTATAATTATTGTTCACCCTGACGACTAAATTTTTTATAAGATCGATTTAATATGATAATACAATTTATCCCGCGACAGAAAGCAATTAGTTATGCATGCCATATTATGCTCTGTCCAGTATATATCAGATATAAGGGGTTATAGGAGGGGACAATGTGAGCTCGATACTGCTTCAAAGTTACCTTCCTCATTGTTTATAAGTTGATTTATAAAAAAAGGTGTAATATTTTTATAATATATAGTCCCCAACAGTGGCCAATTCCCCCAATATTTTATTGTTGTTGTGGGATTATCGCTTTTTAAAACTTAAAGTGTATACTAACAAGTAGGTACTTATCTAAGACTTATATATGTGCATATTAAGTGTTTAGCCCCCACCCTCGACAAACCCTTGTTTTATTCATAAATCCGCATCTGACTATGGGAAAAAAATAATATTAAAGCGCGCGGGACACATTTTTTGCGATATTTCACTGCGTGCGTTATTAGTTTACCAAACGCATTATAATATAATACTACTACGTATAAATTGTTAACGTGGCGACGCACCGGGTAATGTAAAATACCAACATTTAATAACCACACGCGGTCACTTCTATCTACCCATTCGGCTAGCGCGATAAACCTGCCAACGTATATCAATTTGAAGGAACCTTAATATATTATATACACACACGGTGGCGATTCCCAAGAAACTCATTAATATGGGTACCTATATGACTACTATATTGTACATATATACGAAATATAATCGACGAATACACATTACATATATTATTATACTCGTGACGACGACAAATTGTTAAAGCATATAATATGTACATGAGTATACATGCTCGTCAAATTAGATGGATAATAGTTACTGTTTTTGAGTAGTTTACAAAAATAAAAAAAATTATGTTGGTACACTATATACGCGTATACGCTCTAACAACTTTACAAACTTCTAAAGTCGTATTATATAATACATATAATACAGGATTTTTTAACGATACCTACTATATAGCATTTTTGTGATTTTTTAGAGCAAAAAAAAAACGAATTTAATGTTCTTTCTTGAAGTTCTGAAAAATTACTTTTACCCTTTGACGTTTGAATGTTTAAATTGTATCGACAGTATATATTTTAATAAACGAAGTACAGAGTAAAATATTTGATTACAACGCGAACGATTTATTGTTATTTTTTTACACAATTTTGAGGCTCTAATTAAACTTGATGGCAAAAAAATGGTTGTGCGAATTTCCTTCACATTAAGCCGGTTAAATGAAAAAAAATTATGTATATAGTAAGTGAATAGTGTTATTTAGAATAAGAAAAAAATAGCGCTGTTTCGTACATTAACATACCAGCTAATATCTTTCGTATTATATACACAACAAAAACACTGTATAAAAAAACTTTCAAAAGATTCCTGAAAGTTGTTATAATAATATAAGAGCCTTAAGTATAAGTGGTATATCACGACTGACCACAGTTGCATTTCCTTTAAGTAAGTTGGTATGCACTATCGGACTGAATGACGACCAGAGTGTCTTGTTCCAACTTTCTGCCCACATTATATCATCGTTTTTTAAGATTTTTCACTTTACGACAATCTTATATGTAATTTATTCCGTATATAATATATAGTTCAGCGTATATTTCAACATCAGGTCTTTAACCACACGTGTTTTTTAAGCCAAAAGCTCAAGTTGTGCACAACGCCAGCATTCAAAACCACAGATCTCTGGTGAGTTACATGTTCATATATAATAACCGCTATAATACATTAAGTAGGTTTATATATATTACTGGTACGACGACAATGTGAGCCTTTATATAAATAGAACGTTCCAGCAGTGACATTAAGTTTTTTTTTTAATGCGGTTCACGATTGACCACAGACCGCTTTTAATAGAAACCAAAAAAAAAATTATACATTATATTATTATGTATATCTAACAACACGATATGACATTAAGTAAATGAAAATGAAAAAAGTTCCGAAAAATATACATAACGTATGCGTTTGTATTGCTTAATAACACAATAAATACATATTTTATAATATAGCGTACATCTATCTACATTAAATTATGTGTATAGCAAGCAAAACGTGTGGTTCAATCTTCAAGGATTAATTCTGATTAAAGTCATACAATATTATATATATTATATACCTAAATATAGCTATATTACAGTGATCGGGTAATTGTAATATTATTTTATCGTATATAGTACAAGCTCATATAACTGCAACTGAACTATACAATGTGAATTTATACAATTTCCGGTTCGATGGTTTACTACATTAACCTTACATCGCCGTTTTGGGGATTTCTGATGGTTTTCGATTTGGCTCTTGCAGGTATATATCGTGATTATCATATCCTCAGCACGCGGCACGTTCGCGAAACGGATGCGACGACGACGATGGATATATGTATAATAATTTAATACGTACATTCATGTGTATTACACGCCACATAACGTAAAGTAATACAACATTATACTAACTATGTACACGAACGATATACATATTATTATAATATACCGTATGTTCGCGAAAATCGGGTACACTGTGTAAATAAATGACATAAATTGCTCATTTACCCTATACATATTTTTGAATTCTGTTTGTGGGACATAAACTAGACTATTGGATTATCAATCTCCCGCAGACAGAATTCTAAAATATTTTTAGGTACTGAGTACCTATTATAAGTAACTGAGTTAAAGAGTGTACCCAGGTATCACGGACATACGGTATATATGTATAATAATGTGTAAGTACCTGAACGTGACTGATAGCTGCATTTATGCGTTGATTGGATAGTTGTGTGGGTACTGGGCGCGGTGGGCTGGGAAGAAGAGCCCAGAATTCACTTGAGTCCTTACAAAGTCCATTTCGACTCTATTCATTCTTTTACTATATAATATTACATGTTTTTTTTTCGTTCCATAGCCGTTTTTTAATTTGTTTTAGCAGTGAGATATATAAATATATCAATACATATGGATTCAGAGCGGAACTAGTAATAATGTAGGACGTATAGGTATACTATTGATTTGATAGAACGATAGGTGTGGTTTATTTCAGTTCGAAGCAGAACTCGTAAAGTTTCACGAAGTCTTTTTTCTAAGTATATTAGAAATTTTTCACAGACAGGATACCATTGAACAGGCAATTTTTGGAACTTTCAAGTAGTTTTCTAGACACGATTGTAACAAAAAAAAAAAATAATTTTATTCAGAAAATGTATAAAGTTCGATAAAATGTACGGTAAAGACGTTTTAGTTTAAAAAATGATTTTGATCATTTTTATGAAATTCAGATGATAATATCAAATACTGGATATTTTTGACAAGCCCGTTTTATGGATTGTCGACGTAAGTATTTTGAAGTTGTTATAACTTATAAAACATTGATTTTTTTATACATACCTAAATGCAAATATAATATAATTATAACATAATATAGGTACACAATAACATGTATATAATATTTGGCATATTTACCTATATGGATCGCATATACTTTTCGTATACTGTAGACATGAGTTATTTACAAACAACGTTTTTACAACCAAAAGTTTCAAGAGAATAATTGAACAGCAATTATAGGAGTTTCATTTGGTAAATGGTATTGAAAAAAAAAACAAATTCTTCTGACAATAATATATAATAGCTATACCGACTGCGAGGTTAAACTTTGGCTACGTTTCAGCAAAAAGCGTACAACAGTTTCACACAGGGACAAAAAAATTGTAAATACATTATTTTAAGAACGAGTACACAAAAAACAATTGGCAAGCAATGAATGATAAGTTTTGTGGTCGTTAAGAAGTTTAGTAGTTGTTGTTTGTTTTCATTATTATATTAGGAGAAAATTAATATTTCTTTTATTTAAAATAAAACATAATTATCGTAGAAACAAAACCAAAAAAACCATAGCACGCTATTCGATATTTTTCCTCTACAAGAAAAATCTAAGAATCATAAATATGTTTTTGTCAATAAGTAACCATGACAACGAAAACCTTACAAAAAATCGTTCAGAAACAAAAAAACGTATAATTATTATCATTCAGTCCAAAACCATATTGACGTTAAAATAATACATAAAATAGTATTATCCTAAATATAAGTAAACCAGTATAATATATATTACAGTCGGTGTTCAGCAAACATGGTCACAAAATTGTATAGCACATGCTTTTTTTTAAATGCCAGGTAATGCATTTTAATATCGAAATTTTAAACGTGTTATTAAGTTTTTAATGTATTATAAGGATATAAATACTTAATAATAGTATTATAACAATTATAAAACAGCTGTAATATTCAGAAGATATCATTTTTATGGTAGGACAATTTTTACAATCATAAAATGCTGAAATACTAATTAGTAATTACTGTATAATTTTCAAATCATTATAGCTATATATATATAAATATTTTTAAACTTATTTGTATGGATTAAATTATCCTTAGTACATAAAGTTTAATAGATAATTGAGAAACAATTTGATCTATTTTCGATTTACCACACATTTACCATTGTACATCAACATTAAAAAGAAGCGATTTGTATTAAATCTAAGTATTTTAAAATATGATTTTTATATACGTTTAGGTACTTATAAATTCTAAAAAATAGAGTTTTAATTAACTCATTATTAAAGGAAAAATGTGGATGAGAATGCTTGGTGAATCACTCTGTATAGTATATATATATATACGTTTATATTATTATTATTATAACAAAAAAAACCGTCTCTGTTGGTGGGTATAGTAATTCTTTATGAAATATTTTTTGCTATTGCGTTATCTCTCGTGAAGATGACGTTATTGCTTTAGCAGATACGCTTTTATGTTCGACTTACGGCTTCATAAAGAGATCCGGCGAATTTGATTTTACTGTACACCCCCCCGCCACCCAAATGACATTATCGTTGTGTTTCACTGTTATTGAATTATTTGAGCCTGCTTTGTTAGTGTTATTTTTTGTTTACAATGATGATTACATCTATAATGGATGGTCGCAAGAAGCATATTGTTATGAGATAATTTATGATGTCAACTTAAATGGCATTCGTTTTTTTTTTTTTTACTTTATTATAGTACAATATGACTACTAAGAAGATATATTAATTTATTTTATTATAAATCACACAGTATACATATCTACTTAAACTGATTTAAATAAATCATTATTTGTACAAACAACGCGACTAAAGTATTTCGACTTCAGAATATACCTTCATTTGTTTAAAGACAATTATTGATTCAACAATTTATTATAAAATTTCATTAATTTAATGATATTTTATGCACTTTAAATACGATAGATTTTAGTATTATAGATTTTAATATTAATAAGAAAACAAATCGTTTGTAGTATAACAAAGCGCTTATCATACCAACCATTAAGTTTGACCTTATCATACATATGTTTATATTTTCATAATTCGTGAAGCAATACGGTCAACTAGCGTTTAAACGTGTATTAATTCAGGTTGTCAGGGCAAATTAAAATATTGACAATACATATACGTCTAGCAAACATTGTCCAGTGATAGGTAGGAACTACATTTACTATATAATCTACACAAATAAACTAAAAATATTGCACTAATAAGATATGAGCTTATAGAGAAGAACATAATAGTAAAATTATTTATTGTTTTATTTTATTTTAAAATAGATTTTTAAACATTAACACAAATACTGAGTACCTACCAAGTAAAAGGACTCTTTGTATAATATTGATAATTTACATATAAAAACCATAAGTATTTGGTGAGAAATTATTATTAATATACAAAATAATATAGGTATGCAAATTGAAAAGTTACGTGATAAAATTCAAAGATTTCAAATTGTAATGATTGACAAAAAACAAATCTTTTCAGTTATCACAAAATGTTATAGGTACATTCATAATATTCTCAAAAAAATTATAATTTATTGTTCTAAACGATAATACCTACCGATAGAAAAGTATATACCTACATGTGTATGGTTAGCTAAACGTTATTCAATCATAAAAAAAAACCTAACCTTCATGGATATTGATATTGGTGGTCAATAATGAATTATTTAGAGTTTATACCAAATAAAAGTGTTCTATTATAAATGAACCTTTGTAGGCACTTTCTATAATTAAAATAAATTAGATCCTTTTAATACGTTAAATTGTATTTAAATTTATGATTGGTTTTCTGTTATTTAGTTTCAGACACATTATATTTGATAGTTATAATATTTAAAAGTAATAAATACGTTTAGATAAATTGAGATTTGACCTTTTGATTTCTATAAGTCATGCTTATCAGTCAATATTGTTTTAACTGATTAGTGCAGTTAAATTGGTATATTTATACTAGTGAATAGTAAATAGTATATGTTAATATAATATTATATTATACCATATTAGGTTTTTATTTTATAATGCGTTACTAATAATTAATTTTTAACATTATAGAACATTCAGAAAAATGTGATTTAAGAACAATAGTATTGTTGGTATTTTTATTTTTTAAAAGACTTAATTTATTTAATAATATAAGTTTAAATAGATATACATTGCTTACTAAAAATTATTTATAAAAATTAGTATTCCTCAAAAGTTTTGGAGAAGGAACTAAAAACAAAATAGATCGTACTAAAGATGTGTATAATGTATTAAGGTGTGTTATTCATATTCTATTTGAAAGAAATTGGAATAGAAAAATCAATGTAATATTATTGCATTTCCGAAAGCTCAGCAAAAATTTTTATCAAAAAAAAGATAGGTTTTTTTATTACAATGACGTCATTTTTCCCTAGCCACTTTTAATTTAATGTGGTTTAAGTATGAATTTTGAAATTTGTTATTTTAGTTCATATCATTACCTATAAAAATAATAAAATGGAATTATAAGAAGCTTATATGATAGTCGTAAATAATAATAAACAAAAGGCATTGCCATCGGAATACATAGAATATATTATTATATATTCCAGCCATAAGATCTATAAACATATCATATGTACAAAACGCGTAAAAAAAATATCAATGAAAATATGTATACTATAAGTGTACTGTACCTCTGTTTCCGTTCAATGTGCTGAGCGATCAGATTGCTGTAGTAATTCTCAAGGGTGACTTTGGCCTTGGTTGCCTTGTCTAGAGTATGTCCGCTCAACCGGATACCACTTTCGGTCGCAGCGCTCATCTCCAATACACCTGTGAAACAAAAAAAATATCCACTAAGTATATAATATACAAAGATAACCGCACGTTATAGGTACTACTCGATGCAATTCGTTATTATATTATTATATTGTTACGATATACTATATATATTTTAAATAATATATATTTGTGGGCTCAAGTATTATTTACCACCCCGTTGTTTCGTCTACGGAACGGGAAGAAGCTTTATTGGATTTCCTGAGGATCCGATTACTCGAACAAAACACATAACAAGGGTGAAGGACAAAAAAACCTATAATATAATAATATATGTAAAGCATACGTTTTATAATATTATTATTTTTCGCAACATCATACATATAATATTATATATATATGTATATATTATGTATACAGATGTATAATATTATTTCTTAATCCAGATCAAACTAACTAGTATGTGTGCGATCGTGTCAGTGATTATAGCCTATAAATCTTCTAAATACATATAGCGAAACTATATTTACAGGAGACTTATACAAGGTATAGGTAGGTAATTGAAAAAAAAAACGTTAGTACAAAATATTTTTTTATTGCTTCGGATTTAAAACGAAATCGAATATATATTGTATAATATTTGTATAATTTCAATATTTTTTAAAACAAGGAACATTTGACGACATTCGTGACCCAGTTATTAAAATTATTTTGAAAAACAACAATTTTTTTCGTCGAAATTATTGATTCTTTAATAAAAGCTTCTTCACTATATACTGAGACAACAAATATTTGATTAAAATGATAATATATTAAACGAAAATACGAAAGTAGGTGGTACCCGTAATAAACATCCAGACAATACGAGCCGAGCGATGGGAAGGAAATGTGCGGTGGTAAAGTGTTATGGACTTCTGTACATGTACAACGAGGACTCATGAAAAATGAATTGACTATAAATAAACTAGGTACTAGGTGTATACTGTATAAGTATATAGTACGAAGTGTTTTTTTTCTATGCGAACAGTTCACTCAAAAATTATTTCAGAAGGTAAATTAGTTATTAACGCGTACTTCCCGACCGGACCACGATTTATATTACGTTATAGGTGTTCGCGTCCATTTAAATAAAAAAAAGTGCACGATACGGTTGCTGCAGCCATGGCAGATGTAGGTACCTACCTATATAATATTATTATCGGACTTAAAAAATCCATCTTTTTTTTTTTTTGTTAAGATTGTACATGATTTGAAAATGCATTGTGTGGCGTGTGCAATTTACAAAAGAAAAAAATCATTATTCTCGAATAACAACAGACCCATCGGGATTTGGTTCGGCCGATTAAACATTAAACACTACGCGGAACGCTGTCTAACGTAGGTATTTAATTTGTCACACGTTGCAGGTATTGTCGATCGCACAGTATGCCTACCGACGCGTAATACAATAATTGCATAAATTATAATGTACCTAGTCCATCAACATATTTTTGACGAACTGAAAAGTTGTATTACATTAATTTACGTATAATAGCAGAGCTAGCCATATTATTATCAATGGAGTAGGCTTGGAATAAAACGAAATTGAAAAGATAAATTATAGACATAAAGCAAAAAATAAAATTGATTTATAGGTAGTCGTACAGAACATATTGTTAGGTCTACCGTGATATAGTCCTCATTTGAGCGCTCTCAATAGGACTATCTTAAATGATTTATTATTGTCTCCGTACCAATAAAGTCTTATAAACTCACGACATGGCAAATTTAAAATTCAGAATAATCCATTGAACTCTGTTAGTTTTAAATTTATCCATTATTAAAGACTCTGATAAGTACGCTTAGGTACAGACATTTTAAATGTGTAGGTACATTTTTTTTCGTAAAATTTAATATGCTCCATACAACTTGCATTAAAATTGAATATCCTGAGCGTAAATTGTACTATTATTATATGTATTTAGTAGTTAAGACGGAGACAATACATGTAGACATATTGCAGTCCTCTTAACTATCGAATCGATTAATGAATATTATATAGGTAGTTATTAAATAACAAGTCTTAGGTATTAATTTTGTACCTACATTTTCAAAACGATAATATTATACAGATTACAGACCAAAATATTTATTTTTGAACGCTATACATAATAATATGTTTATTATTTATAGTATTTATTTGTTACATCTGTATTTTATGTAAATGCTCCAAGTGTCGGATGAATTACTTATATTACCTATATAAAGATACCAAACAAAAATTTGAATGATATTTTCAGCAGGAACTACGAACTCGAGTTATATGTTTAAAATTGCCGCGTAAAATGTAGATCAAAGATGGTAAGATAATTAATAATTGTGTATTGATAATTTGAAGAAAAAAACGAATCCCAACAAGAAAGGGGTTAAGAAATAAAACATTTTGGACGTATATTATAGTGTAATGGAGTGGGATGCCCGTGAAACACGCGGTCGCGTCTATTATTGATTTCGAAAACCGCCAACGGCTACAGACCTGTTGAGCGACAACTGGGCGCCCAGTCAGCACCATTTTTTTTTTAACAACGTTCGCGATTCTCGTTTCGTCTACCGATGGCGATTTTCAAATGGTTGACGCTATGCTATTATTATTTCTTAATCCAGGACCACACGACAATAATATAATATTTAGACATTTATATACACGACACAATATAATGTAATGTGACGTATTATATTATTTATATTGCAGGATATGGAGGCAGTATATTATTTTGTGGATAAATACATGGTACACGCTCTTACCTACTAAGTTTGTAATTTAGTGGGCATATTTTATTATGATATAATTAGCCTACATGCTAATAAGCTAATATTTGGCTTATATATAATATAATTTGATACATAATATTATATTATATACGATACCTTGTAGTTGAATTGTCAGTACCAACAGTAAAATGTTATACGCGGATGGTATAAATTTCGATTTTTGTCACATCATTATAATACAATATGTGTACCTATGTCTGACTGCAGTGTATACTTTTGGCGCATATACTATAGTAGATATATAAAATATATGGGGTGGCGACTGGTGGCGTGTATCTCGAACTTTGAAGCATTGAAATGGTATTTTATCGCGTCAAATCTCATCTGTGATATAATATTCTATACACATGACCATACAATTCTTAAATATAGGTATGTTACAGATAATGAAAACATTGCTGTATATTAGCCAGCGAACCGTGTTTAATTTTTGTTTTTAAAATATCTTTGCAGTGTACTTTTGCAAGTTGCAGTTGTCATATTATGCATTCATAATACGATGACAAAAATAAATTATTTGATTTATTTGAAAATTATTATATCTAATATACCATAATACATTAGCTATAATGTCATATAACATAGCTATGTATTAACAATATCCAATATTTTAATAATATAAATGACAGTGGATATGAATATTCAACTGATAGAATAAATTATACTTGAGAATAATAACTAATAGTTACATAAATTGTAAAGTGATATTTGATGACCTTGTATATTTCATTCAACTCGAACACCAAGTCCACAATATTTCACTCGAAGAGAAATACGCAGAAGTTTCATAGAATAGCAAATTTAATTTCCTAAATCGTTTTGTTGTTTGTACATAAGTCTAGCATTCTAAATCTCAAAACGTTATTGAAAATATAAAAAATGTATGATATAATATATTGTGTCACACACGCCAGGCTATTATAACACATAATAATAATTATCTTCTCTTTGTCACCGAGAGAGATGATGTATAACATGTTATAAAGTAACACGAAACCTGGCTGTCGGCGGATTAGGATTGTCGTGTTATACATTGTCGCCGGAAGCGCTTCACGCGAGACAAAGTCTGCATTCGAGGCGTATGAAGAACAGCCGCAAACCATAGGGGTGAAGAGTTGTGGTTACGTCAACTCCCGCACTGTCACTCAAAATTTCAAGTTCACTTAGTAGAAGATTTTGTTGGTCTGTAATATGTGTTTTAATCTTCAATATTGTAAAATCCGGAATAGAATACTTCGCACACACTATTCGTAATTTTATATGCGCATAAATATTTCATCTTGAAGAGAATAGATATTGACGATAGAGTATATTTATGTTTATACTACAATATCACGTCTTACTTATACCTAAGCAAAAGCACATAAATAACAATATATATTATATACTTCTGTATAATATAATATGATAAACTCAATATAACGAAAACGTATCGCAGCTCTAGCCCAGTTTTTACCGAATTTTCGAGAGATTCTATCCTCGTAAATCTATGCATAACACTATATTATATCTAATATAATATTTTTCTATATCTCAGTTCGCAGAGAGCGTCGGTGTTAAAATATTATTATATTTTATTCGACACGTTAATTTCGACTAAGAGAATATATATAATAATATATTATACAATATAACGACAATAAATTTAACGACGGAAATATTATTCGGTTTTTCATGTGAAACTGGAAAAACAACGACTGCGTCAGTGCTAATGGGTTTTTGCAATGGTGTCAACCACAAAATAATGTAAATCAAATCACATGATAGACATAATAATATAATTTATTTCATTACGGTACACATTCGCATTATCGATGAAGACGATTTGGAGCGAGATCCACAAAATATCGGGATTGATTCTTGACACAACATTGGGACCGGAAACCAAGGACAAAAACAAGCTGATAGCATTCTTAAAAACAACAGACCTGAACAACACAATATAAAAAAGATGAAAACCTATATTATTAGATCTATTAGTTACTATAAGAATTAGTCTTTTAATAATAATGTCATCCTACTGATTACCTTTAATGTAATTTTATTATTATAAGTGTATTTGTATATTTTAATATTTGTAAATAACTGTAAAATACCTAACTACAACTAATGGCCACAGATGCTGGGTTTTTTTATCGATCACGATAAAAAAAAATACACATTTAACGTCACATATAGCCATATATAGGTTACTATTTGTTATATTACACAGTGCCGGCGCATACCCCAGCAGGATACTAGGGGAGCCTTGTTAGGGGCATTGACCTTCGGACTCCATCCACATTCGATGCGAAATTTATGTTTCTAAATTCACAAGCTCAAATCCAGTAACTACCAACACAAAATGGTTTATATTTTGCAGTGACTTGTGATAACTGCTGCAGGTTGTATAATACATTATTATGACAATGTTTAGGTATACCTTACAACGTGGAAGAATTGCACGGTTTTAGATAAATATAAAATGTTATTGAATTAAACGGATAATGACAAAATAGAATTTTGTATGCAAAATAAACACGCAGCGACATACGATATAGGTTCCTACCTAATATAATTATTACGACGGTCACTGTTATATTTTATATGACACAGCATAATAATATATAATGCTGTTGATGAAAATAACGATTGAAAAATTCGATCAACTGTCTGGAAAAATGTAAGTGTCCTCCCGCAACGTATATAGACGCTGTACACTCGTCATCTAAATGAAAGAATACGAGACCCTCGAATATATTACATTACATATTACATGGGCATCACAAGAGAGATAATTTTATGGTATGGCAACAATTTTTAAAGTGGCCCTCCATAAGAAAACCACGTAAGTACATCCATCTTCACTATATATTTTTTTTAAAAATTTGCAAAATGCTAAAACTCTAAGGAGGGAAATTAAAAAATATATGCATTTTAGATTTTGAACACTAATTTGCTGCCGGCATCTTGTAGATTTTACAGCAAAAAAATAAAAATAAAAATGTAGGCATGCAGTTTTGTGGGGCATTTTAAGCAGAAATAGTATTATAACTACAACCCAGGTAATAATAAAATATAACTAATCTATGGTCGCGTTGTTTTAAATTTTTTGAAAAGACGAAGCTATTTTGATGAGCTATCACTACCCGCACGTCTGTTTTTATATTATATTATAATATCCACGCACGTCATATTATATTACATACAGCAGTTCACATTACGTATATAGCACGAGCATAGTTTTGAGGCGGAGTGTTGGGGTGGTACTCGAGACGGCCCCCGAAATCCTTTTGACTACGCCGAACACGATTTCGAGAACACTGCGTGACACGACTGCCGCGTCGTGCAATAATTTGTGATTCCGCATACGTTGTATGATGGCTTGTACACCTATAACTAAACATATTCTACGTAGGAACTTGACGGCGTTGAAGAAAATAATAATATTATAAAAGTAGATTCTAGTTTCAAAAACAAAACCGAAAAAAATACGTCATTTACAGATAATATAAGTAAGTAGGTAGGTACTGACTAATATAGTAATAACAATAACAATAATCTATACATTTCCAGATACAGTTATTTTATTATATTATACAACAGTTTTGTGACATAGGTACCTAATATTATTATAATATTATTATTATCGGGACATGCATGCGTCTCAACTATATAATATGTATAATATACATTATATACGGGGGCGGCGGCTGAGGTACCCGACAACAATGTGATGTAGCTATATAGTAATATCGGTCGTCATCGTCTACATTATACGATAATAATAAAACGGGTTAATGGTGTGTACCTATATAGGTAACTGCGGGGGCGGGCGACGGTGTTTTACCCAGTGTCGTCCGCGGCGGTGGAGGGGTCAACGACTCGGCAAGTAAATATAATATATAATATTATAAAAGGTACACATACAGTGTCCTCTGTAAGTATATATACGACAACGACCAACTAACCTGCCAAACTTCGTCGTGCCGGCGGCGGCGGCGGCGGGTACACCGGCGACGACACGAAACGAAGAAAAAATATAATATATACACACACACAACACATATATATTTAATATTTATATACATATAACAACACAGTATACATATAGATAATACGCACGACCGCAACGCCGCCGCAAACCGTAACGCACCGCAGAATCGGAACGTTTTCGACTGGTGTTTGCCCGCCTCTGTGCACTCTATTATGTAGTTCCAAAACGTAGCTAGAATTTTTCGTTTTCTAGTGTGCTTCAATTTGTACACACACAGCCGATCGGATTTTGGTTATTTACTTCAACGCGATTTATTACATTATCATAGGAAATCATGTTGTTAAACGGTTAATTTTTTATGGTCAGTCTGATTATATTGTCTAAGTGAACACAACTGCAGTTGGCACATCCATATCATAATATATGTCATTAGATATAATACATTTAATTTATTTTAAATTTTATAATATATTTCAAATCATGCGGTTTTGCTACCTACGAAAATATAATATATTGTTGTATTGTATTGCATATTATTATACAACCTGCAGTCGCCAGCCATTGCAGAGCACACATAGTATAACTGAATGACCTTTTATTTATAAATGGTATCAAATTTGAACTAGAGGATAAAAATCCATTCTTCGTGGGAAGTCGTGGGTGGGTGGGGGGTATAAGCTCCTAGAACACGAATGGTTTTGCAAATGTGTACTATAATATCACTGCATAATATAATATTATATATTAATATAAAATTCAATTATTGTAGAAGCCTATCGTAGAAGCCTTCGTTTTCTATACACTTGTATATAAGTATAATAATAGCTTAGGTACCGATATATATATATTACGTACAAAACGAAACGTGATCGTAAATACGGATAATACACGGCTGTTGAAGTATATTGTAAAAGATTTACCTGAAACTCGACGGTCGTACGGCGTACATAATTTTATATATAAGTAGAATAATATAATATATAATCGTGGCGGGTGCGTGACGAATTTTGTGCAGCTGTTGCAAACCAAGTTTTTTTTGCACCCATCGTTATTCGATAGGGCTGTAGTATAAATAAGCGGGTTACTAAACTTTTTTTATTTTATAGGTGTAAGATACTTATTCTATTAATTATTTTAATATGTTATGTCTGAGAAAAATTGCATGTTACATAATTTGAAATATATCTTCTACTAGGATAGTGGAACAACAGGTAAATCGTATACATTCTTGCGAAAGAATAAAACAAAAATTCCTAAATTTTATTATGGTCATCATACTTTTTACATGGGCACTCGCAGGAGGGTGTCACACTGTCACTATGGACCATGCCACCCACCGCTATTTTAGTTAATTTGTTTCATCACATATGTAATAACAAATAGTATATGCTGTATTATCGTAGATTTTTGACTTTGTCCCCTCACCTATTTTATATTTCTAGGAACGCCACTATTTCTCATCATATATTTTCATGTAATAATATTGAAAAACAAACAAATATTATTGTATTTATAAGGATCGTGAATTTTAGGTATAAGTGGAAATAGTTTACTCCACTCATCTTACGTTTTTTTATAAATATCGGTTGGATACAAAAAAAAATAAGTACGTTAGTTTAAAGTCATTTTAAAAAACTGAAACTTACAAATTATCTAAATATGGTATAAAATAGTAGAGCACACGGCTTGACCGCACGGGGGTCAATAAATGTAACTAGGTACTTATAAAAACATAATTATAATAATACTTTACATTAACCTAGCTATTTTTTTTATTATTTGCGTGCGCGCCCATGTTATTCTTCGACAGCAACACGAAAGCGCCATCACTATAATGTTATACGCTTATATGTATCAGTACAGAACAACACTTGTACGCACGAATCGCCGTTTGTCCAAGAAATACTGCGGTTTTGTATTTATTTTTTTTTTTGCCAAACCGCCTTTTATACACAGTTTGCATTGTATTTGGACATTTTATTGTAGGATGTTGCTCGATAGGAATACAGATTGGTATTTAACAATATAGTAAAACACAATTATTATTAAAGTTATAACAACTGTGTGTAAAATATAGTGTGTTAAATTAATCTTTTTTTTTTAAATCTATATAGTATCTGCGGCGCTAAAGAATTTTTTTTAATACAATTATTGGGAATTTGGAAATAATATTAATTTTATGTTATCATATTATCTGATCACGAATAAGATAAAACAACTATTAAGTTATAACTGTACTTGACCATGTGAGGTATCTGCGATACGAAATCAAAAATATCAACATTGATTACATGATTTTGCTTGAAAATGTAGTTTAAGATATAATATGATACACTTTGAAAACTATTTATAAATATGTCCATGTTAGTTTCAAATATTTAAGAATTTAAAAAAATTAATTTTGTTTTAACGAAGCCTGATCGTATCCAATAAAAACAACTTTAACACATTCTTATAAAACAACCACCAATAACAAAAAATTAAAATACAGATAAATTAATAATTAAATTTAATATTGAAAAAAAAAAATTAAGGAAATTGTGCTTTCTAAGATAAATAATACACAATTGTAATAATCAAGATAAACCCCAATAACAATAATCAAAAAATGTCTTAAATTTCACAATAGTAGTACATGCAGATATATTACAAAATCGTTAATCTTCTGACGGTTATTGGATAAGACCCAGGTTCTGAGTCAGTCACATATATATTGCAGCGTATAGTGCAATAACATCGACACCATCTCGACCGGCACACGAGGAAATCATAACGGTGCACAGTCCTTGTCCTTTTTATATTTTCCCCATAAACTAGTTTACGGTTAATTTTTTTTTTATACAACGATTTTATTATTTTAATAACGCGTCACCGCGTGCACTAATGATCTCGTGGTTTTCACGACTGAAAAAAATAAAAATAATAATATATAAAGATAAAAAGGTATGTATATATATATATTTTCGTCTGCGGTGGTGTACACGACGACTATAGATGATTATAAAATAGTGTCATCTAAAAGACATCAAAGTCGGAAAAACAATAGTTGCTGTATACAACACCAATATAAAAATAAATACATTAATACGCACTGTGACGACGGAAATATGCAATAATAGTGATTCTATTTTCACGGAATAACACGCGAGACGCAAAAGTCGTTAAACGATGATAATGAAGAGATATAATACGACAGTTTCGAATTAATTTTTTTAATGACCGACATGGCCTGTCTCTTAGTTATTTTTTTTTTGTTTTCGAGCTACCACACTTCGTTTTTTACAAAATGTTCATACAGGTATAGTATTATAGGTAGTAATAATAGAATATATAATAAAATATACATATAATATATTATTGTACACGATGTTAGAATACAAAAATGTACGTCCCACCGCATTGCCCATCTGCCATCTATACATCATACCCATCCATAGTAAATATAGGTTCTTAATATAGTGGTAGTATTTTAGGTAAATAAAAAAATGATTTACCTGAACTACAAAAGTTGCAATGCCGTTATTAAAAATTACCTGTAATGGCAATGCTACGATATGTAGGTACATAATATATAGTCTGTTTAAACACCACCAATTCTAAAACGAAAATGATAATTTTTCCATATGTCATGCCTAAACTTTTTAACTTTTATTACTATAGTATACAATATGTAAAAATAACTTTACGTTTGAGAATATATTCAATGGAAATTAATAATTTATTCTCCCTTCAAAACATTCACTAAGATCAGCTCTATGAATTGGCTATTTCTGATTTTAAATTAAGTACTCACGTTTAACTACTGCGCTAAGTAGAATTTATTTTTAGAAAAGTCATTGCTGGGGATAAAAAACACTGTAATATTGACTCTTAACATGACGCCATATAATACCTTAATATTATGTGATTCGCGCAAGGTGAAGAACGTTGTTGTAATATCACATTATACGATGTGTCAATTACGCATTTACGTATCAGACTTACTGCAAATTTTAAGCGTTCGGATGTGTTCGCGTGTCAAGTCCGGTCGATATTGTCAGCTCGTCCGAACAACATTTTCAGAAAAATTGTTTGAAGGCGACGACGGTGACAAGAATTGTGTTAAGATATATTTTTTTTAATTATTGTCTACACTCGTCGACGTGGTAAGTAATGATTATCATCGCCGCTATGTGCTATAAAAACATTAACGGGCAGCACCGTAAATGGCGGCGCCCAAGTTGTAAACTTGTATATACGGGTATGGAATATTATGTGTTATTTGAGAGAACGCGACGCACTGTGTGTTGAGTATAATATTATGTATAGTAATATAGTGCAGAGTGATCCATTTACGTTTTATAAGCAGCTATACTGCCTATACTAATAATATAAGTCAATTTTTGTTTTTGAAAAAAAAAAATTAAGTTTTGATGCATAGTATGAAGTATTTATAAGATTGCATTTTTACAAAAATTGTTTAGTGATTTATACGGCTTACTTTCAAACTTTTTTGAACGAAAACTTATATTTTTAATTTCGTGATCAAAAGCACTTAGTATGTGTTTAATAATTAAATTCCCAAATAATTATTATGCATAAACATCGAATATTGAAGACATATTTTTAATCAATATATATTTAAATTTTATAGATTAGTGGAATAGCGGACGATTTTGCTGGTACTTATACCCCTTGCCATAATGATATTTTACTACATCATCAAAGCTACTTATTGCCTACTATAATTGTATTTATATAATAAATATATTAATTAATTTAATTTTAATTACCTACTTATTTTGTTTTTGTAAACATTTACCTATAAAGTCATATAAAAATATATATATATATTTTTTTTTAACACAAAAATCTACTCAGGAAATAATCGTAGTCTGTTACATGGATCACCCAGTATATGTATTTATATATTTTGGTCACCATATTGAAATTTCTCCTATATAGTTTGTGTAAGTATAGATACACCATTCACCGCATAATATATAAAAACGAATATATAGATACGTGCTGCACTAAAACACTTGCTCGTTTTTACACAAGGTGCGGGCGTCATATTAATATGAGGGCCCGCGTGTATCAACAAAAATAAAGACGTGATGAAACGCATATTATAATAAATTCGTTATTTTATTCGTTCGACCATCAACTGTTTTCGCAGCATAACTTTTATAACAAGCATAATATGTTATTTTACACAATCAACAGGACAGGTGATTTTAATAACAAATACGATTAACATATGCGGTGTTCAAAGACCCACTTCCAGCCTAAATTTTACCGTGCACAATATGCACGCATGTTATCGACACTGGTTTCAACCAGTCATTTTTTTTTACATTTTTTAATTATTCGCGTAAATAATTTTTCTTCTGAGTTCTGACCCTTGAATAGCAGAAAATTCTCTATATTGCGTGGAAGTTCACCACGGAGAGAGAGATAAAATGTCAATTGCGGCCCTATATATATATACGCATAATCTTTTAACGTGATGTCATTCGATTTTCTCTTCAATTTAAGTGTATGCTGCAGTATGTAAGGTACATATAATGTTATGCGAATGTCTATAAGACTCCCGCCGAGATCTGTAGTACAAATAGTGTATTACTGCTGCTGTAGCAGTGAATATTATGCTTATATATAACATTATTTATGCGGTACACGCGCCTAATAATTGTATTATAATTTATAATTCACGTCTACAGCAAACGCAAGCAAAAAATTCAAGGGCAAGCATCGTAGTAAATATTTATATAATATATGTATAGGTACTGTCGTCGTAATAAAGTCGGTGTCGTTATCGAGATCGGTGTGTACGATGGCGTCGGCGGAAAAAGTGTTTGTTTACGTGAAAGTTTCAAGACGAAAACTACGAGAAACGATTTACGGCCCGGCCCCGAGCAGCGAGTTTGCGCGACGGGTGCAATGTAATATGCGAATGATTTATTATTTTTTTTTTTATTAAAACCAAAGAGTTGTGTGTACAAAAGTCAAAAGTTGCGTTCAAAAGTCGAGAAGAAGGTGAATATTACTCTGGCGTCTGTTGTCCCTCGGAGGTTTGGCTCATATCATATTATTATATACAAACGGCTCGTCAATTTGCGCATCACTCACGGCGTGTATAAACGCCACACTCGGTATTCCTTTTTTCGTTGTTGTGGTGCGATCGTAAAGGGGGAAAATGTGAGCAGACTGCGGTAAACTAACAATTTAAAACCGCGAGTGTTTACGCGCATGCTGAT
The DNA here is from genome assembly GCA_027563435.1 of Nasonovia ribisnigri. Classification (NCBI taxonomy): domain Eukaryota; kingdom Metazoa; phylum Arthropoda; class Insecta; order Hemiptera; family Aphididae; genus Nasonovia; species Nasonovia ribisnigri. The sequence goes on from JANEHU010000134.1 coordinate 51,476, forward strand.
GATTTATTACTGTTGTTTACGTGCGTATGGTTTTTTTTGTTTAAAAAACGAAATTGGATAGCACGATGACAATTATTATAATAATGATGTATATATTATTATAATAAACACTCGGGCGCGAGTCGAATGAACGTTCTTAAATCTATCAAACTCAGGCAAATATTAATACGCCTATACAGTGCGTACATGTATTTTTATTTTTTTATTTCGTTTGCCAGTCAGACTTGGAAATACGATAAACCTAACCGTTAGGGGCGTCCACTGCAGTGCGTGGAAAACAATACTACAGACTATAATGGTAATATAATATACTTTTGCGACGGCGGTTAATGTCATTAACGATTGTTATATTTTCTTATATACCTGTATAATATTTACGTGCATTGTGTGTGTGTGTGTGTGTGTGATTAACGAAAACGTTTCGTACACTCGCCGTAGGGTCAATCGAAGATTTGTAGAGCTCACGAAATCGACGAAAGACATGTATAATAACGCACACGCAACCGTTTTAGGACACAACACAACACGACCGAGTGCGTTAACTTCTATTTGGGACCTTCTATATAGCAGTATCTACTATTATATTCTTTATAGACGCACATCATATTTATTCATTATAAATAAATACATTATCTAGAGACAGAGAGAGAGATAGAGAGAGATCCGAACTTGTATATTATGGACAATGCTACGGTGAATCATCATGAATATAATTTTTCTTAGTATAGGTTCAATATGCTATCTACCAGTTTTTTTTTTGTTTAGTATGACAAATTATATTATATTATATTATATATTATGCTTCTATTTCTACACACTATACAATTATAAATAAATTTGAAGGAAACTAAATAATAATTACTTATTAGTTATTACTATAGCAGTGTGTTAATATTGAAATAATATATTATTAATCATTAATTTTATAATTAATATAACGAAAACGTTATAAAAGATAAATAAAAATCAAATATTTAATTAGTTATAGTTGAAGGTATTATCGAGGCTGATATTGCCGTATGTTATTATTATTGTATTTTATACGTCATAATGAGCTGTTGTCCCGCAAACATAGTTAATGTTTTGGATTAAGAAATGAAACAGCACTGGCAATTAAAATAATTCAGTATTTTTATTTTTATTTTACAACGATTTTTTACTCGATTCCGAAAAGATTTTATACTGTTTATGAGTATTCGTACAATCGTACCATATTTTAAGATCAAAGTTAAGGATCCCTGATACGTAAGTACCTATATATATATAGCGTAGATCTTAATCACAATCCGTTCCGGATAACTGCAATAAAATATACATTATCTTTTTATATCAACTATAGGTACCTATAAACATAATATACTGTTATACAAATATTTAATATCGAAGAAGTGAAACATTACAAGTTATAACGCGAGCCAAAAATCTGTAGTCATACGCTTTATACGATTACTGACTGGACAGATAATAACGACTAAAAATACATGAATGCGGTGCACTGCAGTGTATTAAAACGTCATTAAATGTGTGTGAGATGAAGATATATTAAATTTAGGGAAGATAAAGAATATTCAACCTAGTCTGTACTTCAGTACTTGTCGTTTCAGTAAATTTGATTCACTCATCAGTCATTACATTGATTGATTTACCATATCCGTGGCCGAAAAGCAAAGATGGTTTGAAAATCAATTATCATGGTTTGTTAATTATTTGTTTTTCATTTTTACAAATCCTTTAATTTTTGGTGACTATAATAATAATGTACCCTACCCCATCAATTTATATTTACAGGTTCGTTTTTGTACAGATTTTTGCCAAATTCATTAAAAAATATATTCCTACAATTATATAATATTATATAATATTGATAAATCGAACCGACATTAATATTTTTGTGTTAAAAACATAATATAACCTACCAATGCTAGTATTATGTAAAACAATGTAAGTGGAAAATAAAAATAAATACAGACAAACACGCCATATCGCAATGATACATTTTACGCATAATAGTATAATAATATAATATAATAGGTGATTTGTATAATATTATAGATTGACTATTGATAAAGGACTGAGCGTGAGCGATGGAAACCTAAGATATTAAAACGACCTCGTGGATTACAGTATTTTGCTGCGCCGGACACTATAACGCAAACACACACACACACACACAAATAATTTAACTAAAACACGATACACATTATAATATTATTATATATGTATTGCGGTCCATAGGGTACGTCGTGTTTGCGTACTGTGTATACTACTGAACACGTTCATAAACATTGATCTGTTTACGTACGTATTATACTATATATATATATATACTTATATATGTGTGTGTATATAATATATGACTGAACGGAATTCGAACAGAACCGATTTTAGAAAACATTTCGAATACATATTATACGCCGCGGCACTTAAAGAAAATACGGTGTGAATAACACGTTATAGTGTTTTCGATTATTTTATGCACACATAATATAATATATTTTTTTGCTCGGATATAGTAAACATAAATTCTATATGGTCATATCATAACAGATACAATAAACCACCGTCGAAAATTATTGTTATATCATTATTATTAGGTGGTAATGTATAAAAACATCATGATATTATATTATGTTCAGTGAACGTTTCTATATTTAATTTGTTTTGACGACGAATAAAATATTATTTCCGATCGATTTATCATTTTCTCGAATTAAGAAACGTTTTTTCCCTCAAGCTCGCCCGAAAATTACCGTCAAAAAGAATTTAAATTAATCCCACGCCGGTAATGATCCCGTGTAAATCCTTAGGATTATATTTTCCAAGCAGCCGATCAATTTTTTTTTTCAATTAGAAAAAAAGCTAAGTTTGGATTTTTTCTTTACGATCAACTCTAACGAGTATTTCGGATAATTTAAAATACCAAGCTATTATGCAGGGGTGGGGGCGAGGCATAATATTTTAAAACGTATTAACTCTCTACCTATAATCATTATTCAAAATAATAAAACACGGTTATATATTTATACGATAATGACAGAAAACCACATTTCCCACGGCTGAATATAATTAATTGATTACGTTTTGTTATTTAAAGTTCCTATTTTGTAAAAAAGTTTTAGGCACAACACATTAATCCTAACCGTATTAAATCGGAGTGGAACTGTAAAATCTATTAGATTAATTGCCTCAGGTTCCTGTATAGAATCTTACATAATCCTTTCAGATAAAACAGCTGAGTACCTATTTGTTTTTGTTTTTGTAGAAGGGATAGTTATACGTACATTTACGATAATCCTATGCAATTCATCTCGCGTACACTTAACCTATTTAGAGCGAATACCGTTTCAAAAATTGTTTTCGCCAAATGGTATCCTGTTGAAATATTTGAATTTAAATTTGCGGCAAAAAGCAGCACTCTTGTGTATTAAGAATTTCTGTCGAAAATTTGTGATTATTCCGAGCACATCATTATATTGTATGTTACACAGGATCCATCCAAATGTCTAATTTTAACTTTCCACTCGGACGTTAAAATCAAACGCGCATATAAATGATATAATACAGTTTCATCATTCATCATATTTTATAAAATCCAACTATAAAGACTGATACGCAATTAGGTAGCCACTCGTTTTACCGCGATACTATATAATATATTGGTAAAGGTATTATTGACAGTGTCTATATAATATAATGTTTTAGTGGTTTGGTTCACACACAATTTTCATAAATAATTTTCAACGCGTTTCACAGTAATGAAATTCGAACGCGACGACAGCTTATAATGGACAGCGGCGGTTCGTGTGACATATGATAGTCGGTCGGAGGCGGCTAGCAGCAAAATCGACTTTTATATCGTGTAATTACGTGTGAAGCGTCCGTTCGAGATAATATATTATATTATTTATATACCGTTGTCCGCGAAAACGGGTACACTCTATAACTCAGTTACCTATACATTACTCAGCACCCTATACATGTTTCAGCATTCGGTCTGCGATAGATTGATGATCCAATAGTCTAAGTTGCACGTACCGCAAACAGAATTCAAAAATATATACAGAGTGCCGAGTAATAAGGGTAATTTAATTATACGGTGTACCCTGTTTTCGAGGACACACGGTATATTATGTGTGACAGTGGCGCCGAACCCGAAACGGCCGACGGGATTTTAAATCATCCGTGTCGCCGCGTGTTTTTCTTCAAATGCGAAATAATATAATCGATCGAATGCGGGGCGGCGGTACCAATAGCGATAAAGTGCAATGAACACTGGATTTCATTCTTTAAGAGGATCGTCGTCCATTAAATATGGGAAAAGAAAAGAAACGCCTCTCGGAAATTAGGTTCGCTTACAGTGCGTTTTTAGTATACGAAGGATATTTCGGAATCACGTACCGGAGCGCAGTTGCAGGTATATATCACACACAACAATAATAATAATATGATATAATAATAAAATAACGATTTACCCATTATAATATTATATTATATACATATAGAGACGATGCATTAGCAAAAACGTATGTGTACGCGCGTGTACATACAAAGATACGTATTTTGCTCTTTGTTCGCAGTAATCATCGGGTAATTTCTCGACGTTTCGTATACCTATATAAAATTGCCAAAATATTGTTTTTCCTACCAAAGCAGTATTGATGAACGAGCCAGCAAAAACAATCCGGATAAAATAAAATTATATTAGTAAACTTCAACGAATCGTTTCAGATGTTTTATAATAGCAAGAACCTATTTTTTTTTACTAGCTTTATATATATATTTTTGTTGGTCTTTCTAGGTATAATATTATCGATTCAAACGAGTATAAAATACGTAACACAAATGGGAAAAAAAAGATACAAAGGGTCGGGTCGATACGATTAATATTATTATTGTTACATCATATTAATATATATATATTTCTGCACATGTATCTGTCCTATATATGATCGCTGTAGATACGTGCATGGATATGGAATTCATAGTATATATATTTTTTCATTGTAATTTATATTTTTCGATTTTCCCCGATTCATCCGACTACGTAGGGAAATTTACGAAAACAAAACATTAGCGGCAAGCCAGCAGGGACAGATAATAATATATATTATATAATATTATTATACATACCTATTTTTTTGACAGTACATAGTATTATAATATAATTCACTCAGATATATACCTACCTAACTACACGCGCCTGTGAACAGTATAATATGAATCGCACGCAGCTCTACATCGAATAAACTATAATATAATTACTATGACATACACGGTAATATAATATATAATGATTATGAAGTATTTCTGCTAGCGTGTTTGAAAAAACCAAAATGACGGTGATATTATTATAGTATATGGGCTACAATACGTGTGCGATTTCAATGAAAGTCACCGCAAAACAATAACATTAATTGTCGTTTATTTCCAACGGAAAACAACCAATACGGTATACGAGTAATATGCTGGTAAAAACCTAACGGCACAACGAAAAATTATATTATAACCCAATGAACAACAGAGGACTCTACAATGTATTGTATTTATATTATACATTTAAACACATAAAAAAGAATCGCCTTTATTTCGCCGTTTCACGATAAGTAGGTAGGTACATACACTTCGGAAATGTAAATCGGCTGAAACTGTAGCTAAGAACGGGAGCGCAACTCTTACAGTTAATACTCATCAAACGAAAAAGACGGCAAGTACATAAGTCATATGGTAGAATAATACACTCTGCAGATGTCATTATAATTAATATAGTACGATACGAGTATGAGTCCACGCCGCCGACTTGTCTCGACTCGAAGACGACACTTTATACATATTTATAATAAACGCAACGAACGCACATGATTTTATTATTATTATTATTACTATTATTACTGCTATTATCATTATTGAACGATTCGCCTGAGCGACACACTCACTCCAAACGAACAACGCTCGTGGTTTTCGCCGTCCAGATGACGTACCAGACGGCGAAATATACGATAGTCTTCTATGCTATATATTATGATATTAATATACGATGGTACCTTTATACTTCTAATAATATTGTATCAAATGACGACAAAAGTTTAATCTCGGAAACATCCAAGCGAATGTCCGTCGGACCGGAAACAACGCAACTGTGTTCTTGCAGGACGTAAAATTAACGAGCACCACTATAAAGAGGATAGAGATAAACTTTCGTCGCCGCGTTATTAATACAAACGCGTAAAACTAGCAAAATACAATGTATACCTATATAGTATATATATATATATGTATATAGCTTGGTATATAGGTATAGGTACATAAGAGTATAAACATGTTGGCGTATTACATAATTATTTTTGGACAATTATTTTATAAATCATATAATGTTACAACATACATATAAACTTTGATTCGATTTTTCGTCGTTAATAACAAGACATAGTCTTATACATAGGTATATATTATTATTATATATAATAGTGAGTAGGACCAGAGCTATTATAATATTATGTAATATCTGACAACCGACGGTAAACATAACATTTGACTTTTTAAAATTGTCTACCATTGTACATTAAGTGTTGATCGAATTGAAAATTCTTAAATGTCGGTAACTGTCAGCCAAAATGAGAGACAAGATATCCGGGCATAAAATCTCGCCAAAACTATTTTCGGTCGTGACCTCTTGTATTCTTGTTTTTGTTAAACACGAAAAAAAAAAATTAAAATTACAAAAAAACAAATCTATAATTTACAGTTGTGTAATTGTCCATCAATTTTGAATATATATAAATTAAATTTATACCACGAAAATATGTGAAATGTATTTATCATTTATATGGCTGCATATATTGTTATACTAATTTCAATAGGTATTTATCAAAAAAGTTCCAAGAACAAAGGTAGACTATATAATGTACTAAAAACAGATGTTTTCAATGTCATAAACTTATCGATAAGGAAAAACGACCTTTTTTCATCACAAGGACAATAAATACCTACCTAATAAAGGTTATTGCAAGGGTTCGGGGGATATTTTTGTTGTGGTGGTTGTATAAATACAATTTATATTCTATGGGTAACATATAAATTTGTTTTGTTAGATGGTGAAATTAAATACTATACTTATAAGTTTGACTTTGCATGTTTTGGTATATTATCATTACCTGTATATTTTACAAAAAAAGGCATCATATTTGGCATCTTTTAATATTGTTAATATGATTGAAGACTAGAAGAGTATATTTTCGAGAGTATTTCCGATTTCCCCGTTTTTGACCACTATAATTTTAACTGTACCTACTTATATTTTAAATCGTATTATTTCAATAATTTTAATGGCATATTTTGAACATTATTAGTGAAATAAGACAAATCTAACCAGAACCTTATATGGTTAGAAACTTATAAAACTATAGGTAGTTATTGTATTATCTCTCTGTGTTATCTATCGATCTTAACTCACACAACAATTTAGAAAATAATTTAACAATAGGCGCGCAGAGCCTAACCTAACCAGAGGACCCCGGGGAATTGAGTGGGCTGTCCGCCCGAAATTGTATTGGTTTATATCAGAAAATATTCCTTATTTAAAAGTCACCACTATAAAATATAAAGTTCATTTTTAGTAAGCAAATATTTTTATTAATAATTCAGTTTAAATATTTATAAAAAGTATTATAGCTGTCGAGCGTTCAAATAATTTAGGTTAGGTTAGGCTCGGTCACCAATAACTGAAGTCAGCTTATTAGGGAACTAGTTTTTACAATTTTTCTAATTTGAAATAAATAAATAATAAATCTCAGTATACGACCGTTGACCGTTCTGAAACAATATAATAGGATGAATCAAACGTAATCAATATCTATTTATCTTGTCTAACAAAACATTTTTCATTCTCCAAAAATATCTATAAAATTAATTAATTACTTATTATATAATCATCCAGACATCCATACATAGAGCTACTTCCTATATCGTACTTTCCCTATGCAGTATAGAATAAATAACCACGAAATACAAAACATTCTAGAAAAGAAATCGATCGAGGACTTAAGTTCAAGGCTATCCATACAATGGTAATAACTATTTCGTTGTATTTAACTCTTTTTAGATTACCAAACCATCTATTAGATAGCTTTCGGAATTGTTTTCAGGGATCAGTATGTGATTATATTATTGTTAACCCAAAAACTATAATTTATCATCAGGAAAAACCATAAAATTTGACATTTTGTCTCTTTTCAAATTGCCATTGTTCTGTAAATATAGGTACCTACTTAATTTACAATCATTCAAAAGTTTGTAACGTATATTTTATTTCAGCAAAAAATATTACTGTTAATTTCGCGGATTCTGCTTTCGTTAAATTGTATTTAAATCATAAACACCTACAGACAAAAGCTTAAACTATTCAGTTATAACCAAAAAAAAATAATTTTCGAATAACGATTGAGTATAATGTAAATGGTATATATAAACGTTCATTACTATATTTTAATAGCTGGTTAATGATTTTTCACTAAAATGTTAAAAGGTATAAAAAAAAAGGTTAAAAACAATTACACCCCCAGTACAGATAACCCATTTCAACATAGTCCAATAACATATTTTTAATTTAAAATCACTTTCTGAGAAACACGGTTCCGAAACCATTTATGGATTGCAAAATTCAAAAACATAAAATCGTTACGGTATGTTGTACATCGATTAAAACGTAACTTACTTTTCATTAAGTTAGTCGAAGTAAATATAATATTATACATAATATAATAATAATACAATTTCATAGAAATGCCCAAAATCTGTTCTGGTTTATACATTATACACAGGGATAACTAGTAAAATGGTTATGAACACAGTATACCTACAATCTAAATACATACGTCGTAATAGTATTTACTATTTAGGCACACATACATTTCATCACGTGAACCCGTATACGGTATACGATTGTTTTATAATTTATATACACTAAATTCCTCGTTATATGCGATACTGAGATATATTTTATAGTTCTACTGCGGAAAACATAATGTTATTATGCTATAATAATAACACGAAATCGAAATCAATCGATTTGTAAGCCGCGAGTGGAGTTTCAAATTATTATATTTTTATTAAGTACACGATATTATTGTATTGCATACGCGCACACACATCCGTGTACAAACATATTAATTAAAAATGTATCCGTGTCAAACAATTTACATATTAGCTATAATACACACATAATATCCACACAGGTATAGTTTATATATTATATGGTGTGTGTGTGTGTGTGTATAGGCGCGAACTCTGCACCACAGGAATTACCGACGATGAAAACACCACAGCGTAAAAGAGCGTATAAGCGATTTCCAATTGCAGAAAAACTGGTCGATTTTCCTGCACTACATATACATTATATATTACCATGTGAGCATACTTAATAATACGCTGCAGTACGCTACGACGACTCGACGTCTACATAATGTATGTTTTACATTCAAGACAATTACGCATATCCTGTTTTAGTCGCGCAAAACAAACGCCGCACGCACTATTATTATTATTATCACTATATAAACCGTGTGTGTATATACTGCGCCGTGCGATTTAATAACTCCATTAAGCGCACGAGTTTCATTACCACGGCCTACTGCCCGGTATAACGCGGTTTTATTTTTCAACTGCAAAACATTATTATAAGGTGTGTTGAGACGAACAAGAGTTTCCGAGAGTCGTATAATGTTTAAATCGTATAATACTTAAAATAATTTGAAACCAACTTTTTTTTTCATACAGTTGTGTTAGTAGTATTATATAATAAACATACACGATACACCCCGTGTACATCAGGTTTGAATTATTGAAGTTATATAATATAATATAGTATACGCGGTTCCATTCGACGAGCAGTTTTAGGTTGTATAGGTTAGCTATATCACCTATACATATATATTATAATACGAGATGCTGCCCGCGCGTGACCCATCCCCAAATCGTGTTTAGGTATATATGTATTATGATTATGATAGTACGCTTTTCAAGAGGTTGTTTCGGGAATATTATACCACGAACAAATTGTTTAGAACGACCTATATAAATAATAAAGGAATGCACACGAGCTGTATATTTTTGTGATTAAACTATATAATATATAAGACGTCGAGGCGTGTTATCGCAGCATGGGAACTATATTTCTATTATATTATATTGTACTTCGATTTATAATTCACCTCGGTCGGTCACCATTTTGATCAAAATATATGTATAATGTGCAGAGTTTACCATTATGCTCACTCGTATATTTTGGTATAGACGTGTCCTCTCCAATAGCAGTCCATTCCTTTATAATAAAAAAATATCGACTCATAAGACATAAAACTAAATTATCGCATTCAACGTTTAGCGAGTCGATTTATACACAGCATACGCGCACGTAGGTATACGTGCGCGTCGGTCGCGGTCGAATGGTAAAAATGTTCGAGCAAGGGCGAAAAAAGGTCGCGCACGAACATCCGCGGTGGCGATGTAGAATAACAAATGAATTGCGCTATTAATCGATTTCGAACCGGTCTCGCCCCGGCGACGATGGCTGACTGCGATTTGCGCGGTTTGTGTCGTTCTTGAGACGATGCAATTTTTGCGAAAATGAATTATTGGTCCAGAATATTATAATACAAATGTTTGCAATTAATTATAAACATTAAATCAAATATACTTTATAAAAATACGATATTTAATATCTAACTCATTTTCTAACAGAGTTTAATGAAAAAATACATAAATAAAGTAGTCAGAGGAAGGTATATATACATATTATATTATATAGCTGAATCACTCATAAAAAAAATATAGGTATATAATGAATGATAATAATTTAAAAAAAATGTCTATAAACGTCCCACGAGAATCAGTTATTACAAAAACAATGGGTGTCGGAAATCGTTTTTAGTATTTTGTGTACACAAAATATTATATTATATTACGTGCAACAGAGTTAAAAAAAAATACCTATATACATTTTTCATATATTATTTTAAGCCTTTTACGCGTGTTAACCGTTTGCTGTAAAAACTGTTAAATATTTTACACAAACCACACTGATAAACGACAAAGTTACATACGTAAATACTTGTACATATAATATATATATAAGCAAATATAGGTATATAGTTGTACGGAATATTACGTATATTATTATTATTATGTATCCATGATTTTTATATAGGTACCTTTATATATATGTCTATAATCTATATACCTTATATACCTCCCTAGTCCTTACATTATTCGCTCTCGAAACACGACATTCCACCGAGACGATGACATTGACGTTTTTATTAGGCTATATAATAACGCGACGAAACCGTAAATATATATATAATATATAAACCAAACATAAATCGATTGAGCGTATTTTTTTTCTCTCACACTGAAAATACGAAAACACCATCATATATGTAATATTATTGTACACTTTACGGTATAGAGTGGCTTGCAATATATATTTTTACGCGACACGACGAGTATACTTCCCGTTCATATATCCATAACAAGTATTTAGGTATGTAGGTATATATGGCTATATATACGACGATGATGACGATAATAATAATGCAATAATAAGTCAACATACGCATATATATATATAGTACGAGCTGCAATGCCGTACATATAGAGAACTCAATAACCAGGTGTTTGTTTGCGTGTTCGGTGAAAAAAAAAGTTGGCGAGCTCTCTTATGTATGTGTATATAACTACACACCCACACGTGGCGGCGAAGGAGGAAATCAATAGGGACTAACCGCGGCGATCGAGAGGTAAGAAAAAAAATATAAAACATAACCACCATACGAATATAATAATATTAAATAGAACTGATAACAAAATGTGTGCGTGCAAGGACGTCATATGGAGAGATACATATTATACAATACATATACGCATTATACATCATAATTTATAATATTATATATATTTTATATACACAAATATATGTGATCACTTTTACCGAAGCTGCTGCAGGCACTGCTATACATAAAATATCATCGGCCTACGATGATCTCTGACCTGACGACCGGGCACCTGCACTGGGCACCGCCGTCGCGAGTTTTCGATTTTTTTCCTTATATATTTTACGCAACGCGTCTACGTCAGTTTAGTCTGAAACGGCTTTTTATTTTTTTTTTCAAACGTTTTATTATTATATCACAGTTGAAATAAAACAAAAGCAATTGAGGCTGCCCATTTACCCAAGACCGAGAACCCGTTATCGGGTGAGATATTATATTATACTAAATAATAAAGATGATATTTATTAGTGTGTGCGTGTGTGATGTTCGATATGATTAGTGATTATAAATATCGTTATTATAGATTTTATATTATAATAAGCAACGGGGAGCCTGTTAGCATTGTTTCCAAGATAGTAACGGTTCTAAACGTTTCGTGTTAAAAACCATAATATTTTATTATTTATTGCTATAATAATGCGAGCACGTGAGAATATGAAACGTATATTTTTGACAGATAAAGAGAAAAATGATATAATGTAGTTAAAGAATCAAATCACGAATAAAAAAAAAAAACCTTTACTCTGCAGCTACGTTATAGGTAATGTATATAGTCGGATAGGTACAACCGATTCCACACGATTTAACTTTTTGTGTAGAAACCCAATTCCACAAATTGCATGCTTATAAACGACATGTTATTTCCCCCTAAATTAACACGATTCAACGAGAGAATCACTGCAACGTTATCGACTGTCAATTCGTTTTCAACTATTGCTGCATTATCATAATACGCTCACAAATCACAGTAATAATAATTTATAATAGTTAAACAAATAATACAAATCAATAAATGTAAAAATATCAATTAGATAGGAAAAATATATTATGTTCACAATAATTCTTCCCCTCGTTAAGTGGCGCCAAACCTATAACACAAAAGGGGCTCCCGCCCATCCTTTTTTCAGCGGGTGGGGGTCCGTGGGTTCCCAACTGAGGGGTACCCCTTCTGACCCTTTAAAATAAGTATGACCATTATAAATATCAAAGGATGGTGCAATAGGTGGTGGGTAATGAGAATTAATTGTTGTCCCCCGCCCCAATTTAATTTTAGTTCGGTGCCACTGCCCTTGATATACTATATCTCAATAAGAAGTCGAGGAAAATAAAATAAATTTAATTCCATTGAGTTAGAATTATAACTATAATAGCTTTATTCACTTTCACACTACCGACAGTTTTGATTCAGATTGAATATATTGGGATGTATAGTATTAAATACTACCATTCTGATTCAGATTTCTGTAATAAAAACTTTGCGGGATCGCATAGGTTTCTACGTATGTTAAAAGTTAAATTATGAGCAGAAGAAATTGTAATCAGAATTATGTAGGTATCGCCACGTCATATTCATGTTAGTGTAGAGTCATGCATGCATGTAGTTACGATAACGATCATGCAGAACCCTGAGTTACTCATTTAATTAATTTTTAACAAAATTATTTTTCGAGTTTCCACGAAGGATTCAATAATTATTTTTTAATTCATTTGATAATTATCTATAGGTAGGCACAAATTCTAATAATGCAGTTTACCCCTCTGGAGGATTTAACTGCAGTTGACCCTCTTCACAGGAGTTATATGTTTATGTATACAAATATAATACTTGTACGTCTAATAGGTACGTCGCTGCAGTATATACATTATACACGTATTCCAAAAACACAAGTCTGCAATATTATATTATAAGGACGAAATAAAAATTCATAACAAATAACTAAGTTCGGTCAACCGAAATGATTTAGTTTTTGTTTATAATTTCACGAGCCAGCAATTATGTGCGCATAAAACACAACAAGAACCCTTAAAACAATCCCTTTTACAAACAATAAATAATAATAACAAGATCTACTATACGTGTGTACTCGCACAGACAAACGTCGGCGTTTTCGTTATATTCAAAGTATATATATATAGAGTACTTATATAATATTACGCAAATGGTTTATTTGCGCGGTACGATATAACGATGAGAAACAAATTTATCGCAATTGACACCGTCAATGAATTGTTTCCGTGTGGGATACTAAAGTTGTTCATTAGTTTAGATCAGTTGAGTGTATATAGAATATAGATGCAATATATTTAACCCAACACAAAAGGCAGGTCCCAATCAAGGATGTCGAATTATATAGGCCCAATATTGCCTTGTAGTGTATCAAATAAAATATTATAAATTACACGTTATTATTTCTAAATCAAATAATTCAATATAAGCTCTAGCCACGTTATTTTTTCAATAGCTGCAGTATGATTTTTACCTAGGTAACTCCTACCTCTTATATTAATTCATCATTATAAAATATAATGTATACAATATCCAACAACCATAATATAGATGTGCGATAAAAAGTTTAATTTCCCTTAATTCCTCTCTATAAATTATACAAATATAAAAGGATGTAAGTATTGTTTTTAAACCACACAAATTTTCAATTTGAGCCAAATAATTATTATATTAATATAATTTAAATATCTATACAAGACTTCTGACAGTAAATATACAAAATCGAAATTAATATTTAATATTACATTTTCATTTTCATAGCTAAATCAGCTGTGCAAAACGAATAAAAATTATTATTAATCATCCAGATTTAAGAAAAGTAAATTATATTGATAATCTATAAACAGAGTTTATCGAACACCGTTCATAATATTATGATTACCTACAGGAGTAAGTAGGTAAATGTACCACATTTTGTTAAGGTTAATGACCTAAATGCAAAAAAAAAAACCAAGAAACCTTGAATTTAATATTATATAATATATTATAATTTATAATATAGCTAATTATATAATTGATGGTAATTAGTTTCGACCAAAATATATGCATTAGGAAGATTACGCAAACCGCATCACATCATGGTTTAAAGTTTGCATAATTGATAATAAATGCTGAGATATCAATAAATTCACATTTAAAATGAAGATCTAAGCAGATTAATAACTTATTAAAATGAATGCCCAATTATTTTATCCACGAATTTTTCATCCTTCTCGTTGTTAGCTAGTATTAATTGTACTGCCCATTTTGTTACAAGACGACACAACTGATAACAATAATTTAATACAGTGCAAAAAATTATTTTTAATTTATCTGTAACTGTATAATGCCGATGTCAATAATATTATATTGTCGACATAGCTGCAAAGTAAAATATGTGCAAGTTATTACATTTCTAGGAGGACGAGGGAAGTCACGTGTTACATACGGGTCATATGCGCAGCATACAAAGAGGAAAATTAAAAAACAACAATAGCCGTCACATTGTTCATATTCGCAAATTACCTATCTAAGAACATCTCGAAAATAGTTACGGAAGACAAATATATATAATTGTCATCTAAACAATGAAAAAAATTCGACCGGACACGTATTTGAGAGCGAAAAAACTACGACTGAGCCAAATGGATACGGATGAAATCGATTTTTCAACTCGGTGTGGTATCCTTATTTTGCTGGTGTGGTACCTATTATTTTTATTAGGTAAATTCGACGACTTTCAAACCACTACTGTTGCACAACAAACTTGGGAATTGAGAAAAAAAAGGATTCGCACGAACGATTTTGAGGTGACAAATTATGAGCATACCTTTGCGATTTATTCGAAAACTTATTGCACCACGGCCCCGTCCACTATATGTATACAGTAGCCGGTATGACAAAAACTATCCAAGTATAAAAGTAATTAAAAATTGAAAATTATTTTCCGTGAAATAATTAAATTTATTTATAAGTTTATAAGTTATAGCAGAACGTCAATCCCTAGATCGTAATTAAAATCCTAATGAGAAAAATGATTAAGCACACGAATGTATTAAAATAAAAGGTATAACAAATATACAGAAAAAAATGTACCTATTTAAAGTATAAAATGTATAAGCCATAAATAATATGGAAATCATCATCTGGTTTTATAAAGCTATTACATTACAATTATGAGAGAATTGTTAAGCGATGGATGGAAAATATTGAAATAAATAAAATCTATTTTATAATTTGCTTAACTAGTAAACAACGGGTATTATCATTAAGTATAATATATTGTATGCTATTATGTATTTATGTGCACATACTACGTATTATATACCTAGGTATATATAAGTATATAACAGATTATAATAGTTAATAGTTAAAATACTAATAGTACTAGTTTTAATGATAACCACGTAGTATTTATTATAATATTAGATGATAGCTTTAAAATGTCAGAAATTGTGTAATCTACCATACTATTTAATGGGTTTTAAAATAGTAATCAGCGGTCAATATAATATAAAATATTGGTACTTGGTACGATACAAATCAAAAATAAGTTCATATATTATATTGATAATAAATAAATTAACGGTTTTACAATATTATCGAAAAATTTTTTATCTTACGAAAGAACCTAACATAATAAAAATTTAAAAAACGATACTTTCGAAGGCATCTACTATCAATTTTTTTTTTAAATCTTTATTTATAAAAACAAATAGGTATTTGTTTCAGGAAATCCTTATGAAAAAAAATTTACTTCAAACAATTATTCAGTATTAGAGCGAAAAAACATAAAAACATAAAAAAAAAAAAATATTTGATATTACATGGTACTTATTGACAGCATTATTTATTTTTGTATTGGTAACATCAGCTCCTTGTTATTTAGCTTTAAAATCGCTTGCCAATCATTTACAACTAATATGTTTGAACTATCAAGAGATTATAGTAATAATTATGTAACAAATCAATATTTGATATTCAATATGAAATAGTTGTGGGGATGTGAGGAGGAAGGTTATAGGTGTCTTTCGAGGACCATAATTTTTTTCGTACTGGATCCGACCGAAATAATTAATATATCGTCTTATCACCATTAAATAACGTTAAATCTACGTGTTTGTGTACATATTACGAAGCGCTCGGTTTTCATCATAACAAAGGCCCAGTGGTGAACAACACCGGTCTGCATAAAATATTCGTTACTTAATTGTTGATAAACCTAAAACGGCGCCACCGTTGGCATCCCGTTCTCTTATAATTTTAAACAACACACACGGCACATATCACTTGCTCGTGTCGGAGCGACTATTTATTTTTATAGACATGTTTTAACGAAGCGCGTAGGTATAAATGCGTATAATATATTATGGTATTCAAGCACCGCGTAAAAAGATTCCTCGACAAAAAAACTAAGATACTGTTAGGATTTAGAAAATATGACTGACAATATTTTCGCCAAACAGCTGACTTATATAATATTCGTAATTCTAGGTAATAATAGCCGTATTCATTGTTGTATATCTACTACATCGCGTATATTGTATAATTTGATAGATTTCCATCTACTCGCATTCAAAAGCGGTATGTAATATCATTGATTATGGTTTATATAATCAATGATAATATGTACATAAATGAATAGGTATGACGTAGATATACATAATATGTTTCTAAGATTGTGTTGTTACACGCGTTGCTCGTAGTTACACGAAGCCAATACATCCATTTCGAAATGTACGACTTTGCAGCGCTTTTATATTTTAAAGATATTCATATTGTTTACTGCTGCTGTTGGATTATTATAATAATAATATTATACATGTGTATAGGTTCGACGTGCGTATTAAATAATAATATGTAAATGGGCCAAAACCGATGTTTATTGCGCACCCTACTCGAAACGGATAACATTCGATGGACACGATAAAAAATAAATATGTAACATCCGAGAAACAAAAAAATTATGTGGGTAATGATAAACAATAATAATGTATATGAGACACACAGAAAACGTATTCGCTGCTTCGTGTATCGTGATTATAGTCGTTTGAGTATATTATAATTTTTTCCTTTCCTCCGCTCGCTCTCGATTGCGGCAAACAAGCAGTGAATTCCGCGCGAATTACGCATTTGAGCAACGCAAACAAAAGTGTAATATTGTTTAATAAACAATAAGTGTACCGCACGAATAGCCTGCAACGAGAACATTTGCAGAACCATTCGCAGTGTATCAATGTCACGAGTGTTCCGGAGAACAAGCCATTCGTAAAACAACGGTTATTTTTCAAAATATATACATTTTTGAACAGGACCTGTACAGCAGCCACACGACACAATATATTATTACTGATTATATCGTGAAAGCGGTTTTATCGAATTCTGTATAATATAGTGTAGGTATAGATTCGCACGATTGCGGTAAATAATGATATTTAGTCGAGAACAACTCAAGCGCGCTACCCGACATATTATATTTTAATAACAACTCATGTATCTAGAACCAATGGTTGCTTCATTTTTGTGGGGGGAGAGGGTGTAATTGCCTCGCGGTATTATTCGAGGGTCAAAACGATACGTTTGCTACTCTTCCAGGTGCCAACGCTAAGACACGACAGAAAACGGAATGTGAGGTACTGAGGTGGCAAAATAAATAATATAATTAATGGTTCGTGAGTGTACCACTGTACCACCTATATATTGTATTGCAATGCAATTTCATTTTATCGATGCCAGTTTTTTTTTTCAATTCGCGTGGTTCTATTTTTAAAACATTTAATGTTGCACCCCTATATTGTGTTTGCCGTGTGGTGCCGACTATACCTAGAACACGAAGTGAGTATACGCGTCATAATCTGTCAATGTCACGGCACACAGGTACCTACCGTTTGAACGTTTGATTAGCATATTATACAGTGTACGCAATCAAACACAAACACACACATACACGACGCACACATTATAAATTCGACAAACACATCCGTTGGAAATCGATAAAAAATAAAAACGGTATTAAGTATATAGCGCATCGATCATAAAATAATAATAGGTAATATTGCAATGATTATATTATTATTGTATTATAATAATATGGTTTGTTGCGTTCGCACAGAAACGCGACCAAACACACACACACATTCACACACGCGCGCGCGCACGCATTGAATATATTGTATAGAATTAGAGAATTTGGAGTACACGTTCGTATATAATATTAGGTACGTACGTGTAGCATCGTAGAACATGACAGCGATGATGGTGAATGTGTTAGTGGGGGGAGGGTACGGTACAAGTTCACATTTTCCCATCACAAAACGGTTATCGGTATGCATAGCAATAATAATAATAATAATAATAGGTATATTATATGTCATGTGAATTCAAACTGTTCGCATGTACCAAATAATAATTCGACACAGCGACGGTCTGCACTCTGTTAGAGATTAATGCATATGTATCTAGATTTTTAATTGCGATTATAGGGTTTGAATCATTTTGAAAAAAAATTGCTACTCAGAGGTAGCTGCCGTCAGCCGCGGACACACCGACCATATTATAATAATAATCATCACTATTAGTGTACGATGCTGATACGTACTCTATAGTGATGGTTACTACCTATTACAATATATTATTGTATATTGTATTATTATAGAAGGGTGAACCCTTATATTATACCAATCGTGAAACCGGTTTCGTACCGTCGTTTTCGAACAGAAACAATGGGAAAATAATAAAATAATCTGGCGTCAAGTATTGGATATAGTAGTGCTATTAAGACAGTCCGTTGCGACACAAACAATTAAAACGACGACCGCACGACACGTGTGTGTGTGTGTGTGTGTTGTAGTGCGTGTGCGTGAGTATTACACTCGGAACTCGGAAACTAGATTTGAAATTTGAATAACAAATTTTAAACGGCTGGTGGTATCGATTGGAACGAACAGAAAAAAAACGTGCACCAGAGTTTCGAGATTCGGCGTTGGCCGATCGGATTGTAACGAATCGGCCGCACATGGTCCACTATTATGTTATACAAAACGTACGCAACATTAACTTATAATAATAATAATAATAATTAATAATATAAATGAAACAAGCAACAACAATAATGTACGTCATCGGAACGTCGTGTGTGTGACTGACGGTCCGATAAATCGATGGAGGAAAAAAAACGTGCTTATCGACGATAACGTATTTTCGAAAGGTCGTACCTAAGCGAAGAAAAAGAAAAACCAGTACTCACGTGTTTCGCGTGAACTTATTTGAAATATTGTTGCGATACTAAATCGACGGTGGTAATAAGACGAGACGTGTTTCGACGATCCCTCCAACGACGACCACGAACTCGGTAACGCACTAAAGACGCGGCGCCTTAGTGCGGACCGCGACGGCGACGACGACGACCGTGAAACGCGCGACCAAAATCGCTTCGCCGACGAACGCTACTAAAGGGCCGGTTGGACGCACGGAAATTGTACGCCGCCGATCCGCCACCCCCCCGCACCGCCACCCGTCATAACCGCACGGAACTCCGCCGCGTACAGAACAATCGGTGGGGTACAACACTCTACGGTGGCGGCGGGCGGGGCGCGGGGAGTTGAACGCCGGCCCGCGACGGCGATGCCTCGATGTCGTGGAGTGGGCGAGGGGAGGTGGTGGCGAGGGCAACGTCTGTATGTGTTCAAACTGCAGCGACGGCGGCGGCTGAATCGACCACGTGCATACAACCGATCAGCTGTTCTCTCTCTCTCTCTCACTCTCTCGCTCCTCTCCATCGTTCACCGATGGTGTTTGTGTGTGCGTTTGTTGTTCGCGTGACCGGGCGCCCGAGCGCTATCGTACGCGTCTACGCAGTGTGTTTTACGTGTGCGTGTGCGTGTGCGTGGCGGCGTGGTTTTAAACTGGCACGTCCACTGACCTAGTGTGTGCGTTCCGGCGTGCACTGCGTTTGTGCAGTGTATCCCCGTCGTATTCGGACTCAGCCGCGCACGAGTGTTCTTTCGATTTGCTTACGGAACGCGTCGCTGGAGCAGCACTAACTCGGCTGGACACGGCTGTACGAGGGGCCATTTCGTAGGACTAAGAATGCGCGAATGTTATTGAAATATAATATTATTAAATGACAACTGAAAATCAAAACGACGATTTACAAGCGATTTATGAAATTAATAATTAATCTGGAGAACTGGCAAAGCTTGTTAAGACCCATAATCAGTGCTCACCATATTTCTAGGCAACCTGTAGTTTTAATGTTAAATTTTAATTTTTGGAATTCTAAAACCTATATAGATCATTTTTCCGATAACATAATATTGCGATATTAAGAACAATCAGCGACTAATATTTTAAAGGTTTAACTTGCAGGATATTACAAGCCTACTTTAACTGAATAATATGCACATTAGAGTAGATGAATAATGTGTGCGTCTTACCTTGACACGGTGCCCTCGGCTTGTAATCCTCGTGAAACGGGCGACGCTTTTCGTCGGGCCGGAAGTGATGAGGCTCGCATATATACGTAGATACACAAGACCCGTTTTCACCGGTATAATACCGTCGCACTGTACAACACTTTGCACACACACACAAACAACGACGCTAAGAAGTTTAGATTGAGATTTGAGCGGACGCGGAAAAAACGTAAAACGTTTTTCATAAGTCAGACCAACGGAAAATATCACAAATATAAAGCAGGTTTCCAATGTTTCCATTATATCATTGGCAAAACAAACGCGGTCATTGAGGAACGGTTGATTATCGATTTTTTTAATATTTAGGAAGGCTGTTCCTATATTTTGGGGTGCTCAACATACGAAAGTGAAAAACAATTACTAAATAATTATAGTGAACCGTAATAGTAATACTAATAATAAGTATTTGAATTATTTATAAACTGTTGGTGGGTGGGTGGGTGGGTGGGTGGTGGGTCAAATTTCGGTTGCTTATGGGTTAGGTTAGGTTGGTCTCGACACTGTCTTGCCGTGTTCCGTGTATATTTAAATAAAACAAAAGTAACAAAATGTTGGTATAACACGTTACCTACAAGTTGAACAGTATAATAATTAACTCAACTCGACACGATGTATAAACCTGCGGCTTTACGGCACGCACACGAAGAACACGTTAACCACATCGACCATAATACTATCAATTCGGCGACCATGGTCCACATATTAGTGATTAGGGACCAGCGGGTACTGGGTAGCAACAACTATGATATTTTTCGTCATCGGTCAGCCTTTAAGGAAAACGTGATCTTGGACGACCATTTTTTTCGTTTTGTCGTCCGCGGAACTAGTCTTATAATAATATTGTACATTTGCTAGCCTTGTCATTATCGGTCCGAGGAAACAGGGTCCGTTTCCCTAGGATTACGAGACAAGAGCGGAGCGCCAAGGTAAGAAGCACAATACGCACACATGTTATTATTTATATAATTTATAATACCTAACTCCTCAATAATCCTATAATATATGAGGTAGGTACCTATTAACATCATTCATTGTAGGGATATTCAGTTCATACGCTCTAGTCTAAGACAATAATAGAAGTTCTTTAGAACTATATACATTGTATTATTGTAAGCTTCACATAATACTATATTAAATGACATGATATTATAATGTGTATACACGGCAAACTATAATAAATTATAAATTATCAAAAACTCAATGTACCTACATAATATTATTATGACAATATTTATTTTGTCTTCATTTCGAAGCGGCGCAAATATTTATATTATAACGGCTCAGTAGACGTTTCTCGGAAATCGCGAAACGTATCGTCGATAACCTCGATTCGCAATATCAAAGTGTTGAAAAGTGACGCATATCTCTCTCTCACTCTCTCTCTCTCTCTCCCTCGCACAAACACTCTCTCAGTAATGGGACACCCAGAACGACAGAGCATAATATGTAAAAACGATTGCATGTCGATGATACTACACGGACGACAGCGGTGTGAGGAGTCCTCGGATCATTCTATTTACAACGTCGGCTGAGAACTTTTAGTGCGACCTATATTATGCAAATCCGTACTTCGAATAGGTACTATGACGAAAACGTTATCGCTTATATGGATAAGTAAATATTTTGTGCGACCAGTGCTTAAAAAAAAAATAAGATCACATTTCAGAGGGGGGAAAAGTTTGAACACTGCTGGCACAATAACATTGCAACGACGTAAAATATGTACGTTTACATAATATTATAATACGTCATGGTCGTCGGTACTGTATAGTAATAAATAATAATTAATAAAAATAACAATGCACAACCGGATGTGCTTTCTGTCGTCCGAAATGTTCGAATGGCAATCGTTAATTTCGTATACACGGTAGGTATCGTTTTACAATATCATTTATATGTCAATAGTCATAAGTTCATATAACTTACCAAAGCGATAATAATATTATGATATTATGTCCCACTGATGTCGAGGTCAGCACATATGTGCATTAAAGCAATTTCACGTGGGCGTAGTGCCATATACGAATAAACTCGCTTTACAGTAGACTGAGGTATCGAATGTTATTCAAATGTATAATTACCTAATTGTCGAGATTCTAAATCTGACTTGCCCGTATAGGCATACAGAAATAAACATTTTATAGCGCAATATTGAATTACACCATTAAAATCGAACAGTAATTTATTTTAATGCTCGATCTAAGTCTGAAATCAATTGCCAAAATAATTCATCCAAATATTGACAAACTTATCATAAATTGTTTAAAAATATAAATTTTTTTTTTTTTAATTTATTGATACGGCTTCAACATTAAAGTCATTAGCCGGGACCAAAACCATGTTTACAAGTTATTTACAATTATCTTAATATTTAAATAAAGGAAATACAGTATAGTACAAGTATGTGGTGATAATGGTATAGGTAACAATAATATATAGCTATTTAGATTCTATTAAATAGATTGGTTATTTATTTTAAGGAATGTTATTAAATCATTTCGTTTGTCTAACGTCGTATACCCCTCATAATTAATTATACTATTAACGCTGGCTTTTAAACTTAACCAGCTCTTTCTTACTGTAAATAATTGACCGTCATTTGTTCATCTACATCCTACAGTAATTTTTAACAGAAAACAATTGAGTAATGTATATCTACCAAATGATAAGTAATTATTATTATTACATAAGATGGACAAATTATTTTCAACTTACGTTGCTTATATAAAAATTTATAATAGGTACAGTATAATGTGTTTCAAATTTACAATTGTAAATCGTTGAACAAAATTTGTAAGTAATAAATTAAAAATATATAATAAAAGTAATTAAAATAACTAAAATTAAAGTCTAAATTTACATTAATATATTTTGTACTTTTATAAAAAATCTACCATTTTAATAATTATTATGAATCACCGATAAAAAATTACATTCGTGCGTTTATTAATTAATTGTTAATATAGATAATTCATATTTTTATGACACTTACGTTCACTAATCTCAATAAAGAAAGAAAAATGTATTTTAAACCAATCAAAAATATATTTGAAATTATAATTTTCACAACCTAATAATATATAAATACTATGACAGGTTTGCCGTTTGCAATATATAGTAGGTATATTATTACTTTATTTCGGTTATTTTTAATAAAATGAAATGAGTCGAATGATTAGAGGTATTATATTTCCTATATAGAAATGTACCTACCTATCATTTATTTTATTTTTTAAAAACAAAGAAGCAACAAAAACTTTACATTATGATGTAAAATGATCTAACATTTTCATCGATTTATTATAAAGGTACTTACTCTTTTGTAACAAAAACTTATTTTCATTACGAAGGTGGACCTAAAAGATTTCTGAAGTTTTATAATAATATACTTTTTCTATTAAATTTGTTAACGACACAAACCAAATAACATACTTACATAGGTTTTTATAGGTACCTATATTTTTAACAAATCATGCGATCTAAATGCTAACAACGCATTTATTAATTATGTATCACCAGGCATCAGATAACCAAAAAAATATGCATGATGTTTTATTAAATAAAAAAATATTTTTTTCAAGAAAAATAAATAGAACCGAAAAGTTATTTTCAAATACATTTTTAAATTTAGTAATATGATTTATATTTTGATGAATATCATCTAAACTAAAATTACCTATATGGAATATATTAAGTTAAGAAGCTATTAAAATAATACTTACCTAATACTAGGAAAACATACTAATATAACAGTAATTTTATTTAATTATTTTGTTATAAATAAAAAAACATTTAAATGCATTCTAAAAGATTTTTAAAAAACCTACTCTTGTATTAAGTATTTACGATTGTTCACTCAAAACCTTTTACTTCGGCCTAATATAAATACTTATATATCTTATTCAGTTGTGTTTAGTTCAGAGGAGTGTTAAAGTAGTGATTTCAGATATGCATTCATTCGTATCTAGGACACTGTTAAATTTTCAGATGTAAACGAAGAGCAGGATGATCAAAATAGTGGTTATTTGAACAAAACATAAACATAATAAATATAATTTAAATACTGTTCGATAAATTAAAGTCGATAAAAATGTCAGCAACTCACAATAACACAATTATTTAAATACCAGCTAGGTATTAAAGTTAATATATAAAAAAAAAAAAAAAATCATTTCATAAACCTGGTTATCTATTTATGTTATTATACTAAACACTTATAATTTAGTTATAAAGTTATAGAACATTATACCAATAAAAAAGTTATAAAAAGAAAATTATTAAATGTTTATAATCAATAAGACAGAAGGTATAAGCAAACAACTGTTGGTCATTCATTTCTAATGTAAAGTAAATTAAAACTCGTTTTTCGTCATACAATTTGAGGTCAACCGTGGCACAACAAACAATTTCTTTACTCCGATAAAAATCTAAAACGTCGATTTCATCAACTATATAATAACACGAAAAATCGAAACTGTTCTTCAAAATGAACATAAGCTTGAAATGGACGAACGTGGACCTTCAGCCATATAATATGGAAATAAATAGTATAAGTAATACTTAACAGAAAAATGATTACCTTATAGCTCAGATTTCAACCGCAATGGCACCGTTTCAAAAATACTTGACCCGGAGGAAAAAATATAAAAATATGAGCTGTACTTAAATATATATATGTACATTGAAATATTAAAGCACAAAGGTTTCATATTATTCAATACGTAGAATATAAACAGTAACAGCAGTATATATACGCACTTTTAATGAGTGATTCTTTTAACGTCTTGTATGAACGAACTCTAGTTTCTTAAAATAGTTTTAAAAATGTTAATTTTTAAGAAATAAGTTTATTTTTCCAATCATGTTATGTTTATATACTGGTTAACCTACTATCAACTTTTGATTTCTAAATCGCAATAAGTATATTTTTATTTTTATAATCCGTAGAAAAATCCTTTTTTGTTGATAAGAATTTAGTGTTAAGATAAGAGGAATAATTTATGTATTCAAGTCAGATAACTTAGAACTTAAAATACTAATCAACAAAAGATAATTTTTCTTTATATTATCAAATAAAAATGTACGCGTTGTCAAATACAAAACCTATTCATTCAACATTCAATAAAACTTACATATATATTTTTTTTTCTAGAAATGTACCGGCATGTACAGCTTACAAAAATAAAAATATAAGTTATAATTTCAAAATCTAAAGTGAATTATATTAGAATTGCATGCTTCTTAAATTTTCAAAAAGTTTAACTACTTTTTTAAATAATGTGTGTAGCTACACTGTACATTGTTAGAATAATCACTCTGTGTAGGAATCTATACAAATAAACAGGGCTGGATTTCGGATTAAACTACTTATAGGTACGTATAGGACTACATAGGTACACGGTAAACTATATGAAACAACCTTACGGGCGCAAGTAAAACATTTTTTTTTTACATTACAATCTTTTACATAAAACATTTTTTATAGGTATGCAGACGAAAATGTAAACTGAATTTTTTTTATAATCTATGGATTGGTTACATTTCTATCCAAGAGTAACCTTGGTCGTGTTTATTATGTATACACCGGTCACTGGATTGCTATATACGTTAAGGTATTCAAGGGAGAAAAAAAACTAATCCAAATTTAATCCATTTTATATATTATTTAATTTTGAAATTGAAAAATATTCATTAATTATTATGATACCAGTGCACTGGCATATTTCAGTGTTTTTATGTAACTGTCGTTTACCTGCTTATACCGTGTATCGCAGTCGTGTAATTACTACACGCATATCATCATCGCGTTTGTCTCGAAGTATTGTTTCATATGTACCTACATATTGCATGCGTTCTTTTATCATTTACTCTCGGGTCATGATATACATTTTATATGCACATCATCGTGAATGCATTCATACTGCAGTTTCTGCACTTAGTATACTTCCATACTTGTGTGCATGCGTAAGGGTACGAGTAGCTGCAGACGTTAATGTATGGTATTCATTGGATTGTTCTGACCCCTTAGATATATATGCGAAATAATGTAGTGTTTTTTTTTTTTTTTTTTTTAAGAGAAAGAGAAAGACTCTATTACACCTCTGCGCCAACTAACAGAGACCGTTTTTATTTTACTACAATACTCTCCTTCTACCTCCACCCCATTCCGTTTGTCTAAACTTTAATTCCTCATAAAGAACAAACTCCTATACTGTTTTGATAAGAGTCGATACATTTTATACATAACAATTTCCAGAAAAATACTAAATTAGAATGGTTTGTAAATTTCGTATTATAGATACGACCAGATTATATAATATAGGTATAATGGCCCAAAAGACCCACGCCTGTCTTTCGACATCTGCAGCGAACATCCTTACAATACCTTATCTTTCGCAGTAATAAAAAATCAGGATTAGATGAAACACTAACCATATCACCAGTATCGCCGAATCTAAAGGGATAGAATTAAAATTGTATTATTTTACAATCAATGTCTATACTCTTTATGAAATCAGTCTCATCATTAAATAAAAATCTAAAACCTATAGTTAGATACTTATAGATATAGTTAGACTATCAAGGGTATCTTCTTTTCTCTTTCTGTAACTACAAACGAAATAAGATCCAATTCTTTATGAATTGGTTGTAACATTAACATAACCCTGCAATGGCCTTTGTTGTTGTCGAGATAAATATATCGGACATTTAATGATAACAAAAAAAAAGAATAAAAATAAATATTTTGTTTTGAGATGTAAAGTGGTTTTCGATTTATAAAAAATAGAAAATCATTTGATTTTTTTTATCAAACACATAATATATATATATATATGTATATATGTTATTGTACTACTTACTAAGTATAATAGTTCGAATTACCTATATGCGAAAACATTTTTTCAACAATACAAAAAGACTGAAAAAATATGTTTTACTTTCAAAGAAATCACTTTGGGTACCTAATATATACATAAATATAGTTGTATAATA
This sequence comes from Nasonovia ribisnigri, assembly GCA_027563435.1. Lineage (NCBI taxonomy): Eukaryota > Metazoa > Arthropoda > Insecta > Hemiptera > Aphididae > Nasonovia > Nasonovia ribisnigri. Next base: position 79,753 of record JANEHU010000134.1, read on the forward strand.
ATGTAGTATGTATAGTGTATATATATAGTACTTACTGGCCGTTCTATAAAATTTGTATCTCTTCCTCGATTTTATAATGAACCAGGACAACAACTTAGAACACTGCATGGCCTAAGACATGTAGGTATACCGTAATAAAATGATTTGTTTGGGTTTTAGAAAAACTATTAATTTAGTAGAATATTGCAGTTGACGAAAAACGCAAAATTATTTGCAGTGCCGGAATTCCGGTGTTATTAATGATCCTGAGATTGATATGCAAATGTTTTTTGTATATATATATTTTTTTTATTTTTTATTGCGGAACACATTTGTTTGAACAAGCGACATTGTCCTCTCAGTTCAGTGCTGACGAAATATATTTTACATATTTTTGCATAACTTGCACCTAGTGTCTACCTAACCTATAGCGAGTACTTGCGTCTATCCAAAATTGTCAAAAGGCTTATAACTTGCACTTATAACACAGTAGATATACATAATATTATACATTATGTCATTTCTGTTCAAACATCGACATCATTAATACCCTGTCCAAACAAAATCGCAGCACTTCGTAATCAATTTTAAAAGAATATTTACTAATACTTGATATTCGCATTCCTTAATTTTAACCAATATCCACACAAACCTCATATTAACTACAAGACAATGTCACCGATAAAATCCATAATACATATAATTTATTATACTTTGAACATATATATTATATATTTATGTGTACTAGAGTACTAAACGTTAATGATTTGATTTATAGTAAGCAGGCCATATGACAATTATTCTGATGCAAAATTGATATATTGTAGAAGCGTTTAATGAAATAAACAATACTACGCAGCACCGCAGAAACTCTTGTTATGGGTGTCGCAAGTCACACCTACGATTTTCATAAAAAATATACTCTGATAAACAAGTATACAACTTCACATATAGGGTAAGAACTGAAAGTTTACTAAGCCTACAAAGCACATTTCGCATTTAATGATATTTTTGAGACAACAAGAGAGAATGGTTATCAACCTTGAATTAATAATGCAATTAGCGTTTAGACTGTAGAACAAGGTAAAATACTTAAGTTCTGAAGGGAACTTATACTGTATACAGTTATAAATTATAATAAGAGAAGTAAAAATTAATAATAAAAAATGAAAAAGACAGACGCAGCAGGCACGATTCATAGTATATAATATGAGCCTTCCTTATGATATATGATTGCGATGTAATGTATATTGTACATAGCTGAACGTAATATTACATCTAGATGTATGTATTTTTTTTTTTTAATTTTTAATATTTTCACACATAAATAAATGCCGAATTAATTAAATATTTGTTGTTAAAGTACTTAGACCAGTTAGATCAATAGTGCATATTATAATATTATAATAAAAGCTTGAATGTAAGTCAAGTAATACCTACTCGAACGTCATGCCGGTCTCACTCGGTACGCATGCACACATTTCACTATAGTTAAATATTTGATTAATGACTATCTGCATAGTACAATAATAGTTGTTCAACTTTTCAATTTATGCTGCATAAATTTAAACTGAATATCAATATGAAAACCAATACGTGAAAACCAATCGATAGCTAATGGTTTAATGCTCCATATGCAGTTAAAATTGCAAATCTTCTAGGTTGATAAATGTCATCCTTCCAAAAACGATAAATTTTTAAATCCTGAGTTTGTATATTTTCACGAAAGAGTGTCGGTATGTCATGAATCAGTCATTTGAAAAAGGACTTAAATCTATATATTATTGAAATTCGCACGTTTATCATTATAAATCAGTTGTGCTATAGATATTTCTTTTAACATTTATCGTCCTAATAATATTATTTTGGTCGAAAAAATTAGTTTTAAAAAATGACTGAATAAATTCCTTTTAGGAAAAATATAAAAATCCAGATTAAAATTTTTAATTATGTGCATAATACATAATATATACATATATATAGGTGTATATAAATAAGTTGAAAATTTATCCTAAAAAAATGACTAAGGATTTTTTATTTTTAATCATTTTTACAATTTTATAAAGAAATATATGATGCTAAAAGATAATCATTTAAAGGCTTAGGACTTTTCCATGTTTTTTTCTCTTCGTCGTATACATTTCAAACCATGTTATAAATTTGTTTCGTATAATAATATAGAAGGCTGTTACACTAAATTTTAATTTTCCACGTTTTTGAAGTTAGAGTTTATGCTAGAACAAATGCATAATTTAAAAAAAAAACAATTGCGGAACTAAATGGATATTTCGATGATAGTTAATTTTTCAATACAATTTATAAATAAATTGATATTTATAGATAGGTATACAATACAACTATCAACTGTACAATATTAATCACTAATAAAAGTTTTATTGATGAAACATTGATCAAAATAATCAAAAATATTCAGTGGAGACTGTAGTATTGACGCATATATAGTTTTATCGCAGTTGTTATGTTGAATAAACGTGAACTATTTCATGTTACAACTATTTGTTATCCGACATCTTACGCAAAATTCCTGTTAAAGAATTTAAAAAAAAAATCATATTGTTCTAATAAATTCAGTGATTTAGTCATTAAATATTATATTAACATTATGACAAATTGTTTAAGCTATATTTTAAATATTCTTTTCAGAAATAAAACAAAATTTAACATTGAAGCTTGGAGGCAGTGTGTCAAATTGCAATTTTATATTATATTATAGTGCCGAGAATACAGGTGGAACAAAATATTTAAACCTACGAATTTATGTTATAGGTACGTAAGTTAAAAAATTACTATAGACTACCTATTATCTGTACAAAGCAAAAACTAAATTATAATTCTTTCAAATAAGTACATACCTATTTTTAATGAATGGAATCCAATTCATTTTTTTGATGCATTTTGTAATATCATAATAATTGATTTTGGCATGGGAATACTTTTATATTTTAAGCATATATTATTTTCATGCATTATTTGTGAGGTTTAAGAGTTTTGATGTCATAACCATCCTAATCCTATAACAATTTGGACCTATACTTAAATATCTCATAAAAGTTATTGAAAGGTTTGTTTCCTAATAATTATCAACAATAAAAAGAAAATCTTATTTAAATCAAATAAAGAGTAGTATAATATAATTTTTATAAATTATGCATACCTACCTACGTTTATAATTTGCACTGGAAATGTGCATATTTCCTCTGACCTTATAATTATATTAAAAAGTCGACATTTTATATTTTACATACACTACACGTCTACACAGAATCATTGAAGTTTTCTAAAAACTTCAAAATATGAATTAATATTATACAATTACAATAAGTTTTTGAGTACACTCAATATATTCATATTATTTAAAATTAAAAATCTTTAGTTCTAACCTAATCAGTGTATTTTTTACAATTAAATATTGTACACCAATAATACATTTTACTAAGAAATTTGGTAAACCAAATACCTACCTAACCTATATATTATATGTGAAGAAAAACTTTAATAAGTATATAAGTATATCAATATTGCTGGTCCGATAATTAGTATATTTGAATTAAAATAAATAAAGAAAACAATAATAATAGCAATAAGTAATAATTATAATGAGTTAATATTGTTAAAACTTGGCGATTTGACCTTTCATATTCAATTATTTTTTCCTATCAATCTCAATATTTAGCCCCATAAAAATAATATAAAAATATATGTATGTTAATATTTATAAGCTACCTTTCTTTCCTCGTTTGAATTATATTATTATAAATTATAATCGTAATGACAGATGAGACTTTCATGCGAATAAACCATTCAATGCTAAATAAAAAATAGCTACATAATATAGTTACAATACTACCGAGTTAAATGGTACTAAATATTTTTAAACCCCATTTTCCTCTCTAATTTTTATCTCATTAGTTTGTTAAATCAGTAATTTTTATTTTTTTCGTTCTACTTCATTTTATTCCGTTACTTTTTCTACATAGGTTTTATTCTCTCTTTTCCATAACAATAAATTATATATATTGATTTTTTCAATTCCCTTTGTTGTACACTAAGTTTTTTATTAGATCACTAAAAATACTTTCATAATTCTTATTTTAAGGCTCAAGACATAAGTAATCTATACACAATTTTTATAATTTTTTCATACCAGTTATTATTATTGGGTATAATAACTATAGAGAAACAACCCCTTCCAAAATGACAACATATATTGTACAAGATTTCTTTAATTTAAACCAGACGTTTTAAATAATTATTTTACTTTGAACACTTCTTCAATAAATTGTCAAAAAATAGATTACTATGGATTATAATACAGTATAAGTACACCGTACACCGTACACGTTCTATATATTCAAATTTAAAATATCTACCATAGAACGCAATCAATATACAGCATATAAAGTATGTATATACGTACATTTGTATTATTTTTTTTTAACAATTTTAAAATAGAACTGTTAGAAAATCGAAAAGTTATATTTTGTAAGATTATAAGTATCCCAAACAAATCGTTAAAAAAAACTTTTCAAAATAAATATGAATTTAAAAACACAAAATAACATCGTTGGGCAAAAAACAGATCCAAGTTTCGTAAAATATGATTTTAAGTACAGTTTAACACGGTATCTTCCGTATAAACTTGTTCTACACACATTCAAATTAATATATTCTATAGAAACTTTTATCATGGTTTGTATAATTTAAAATTGTTTTAACTTAAGGGTTATACAATATACATGCATTATTATCTCTTGTTTTATTAGGTGCTCCCCGTACTAAATATTTACGTAGGTAAGTATAATATATATAGTATAAGATTAATCCACTAAAACTTCAAACCACGGTATACAAGTACATCAATAAAAAATAACAACATAATATTATAAAATAACTCTTTTTAGCTATATGTGAAATAAAAATGCATACATAGCATATAGCTTATAGTTTATTATAGTACGTGTATAAGTAGTTTTGGGTCTGCAGGATATCATTTGAAAACGTTTTGTATTTAAAAATTATTCACTTCCAGCTTATAATCACGATGCAGTTATTTGTGAGTGCAACAACAAACATTACACCATACTTTATATTATACAGTGTTAAATGTTAATAATAATGAAATATCAATGTATACGCACCCGACGAATCGACGATCGGACAACGATCGATTATTGACTTACAATGGTGTACACACATATAATATATTATTATTTGTATAGCATACACGTATATTATAGTTAATATAGAAGAACGACTCACCTGAAACAAAACAAAATACAAACATTAAAATAAAACCACACGACAATAAAATACATATAGGCGTATATTGTGAAGAATAAAATATTTGCAAAAATACGTAGGTATATACAAAATATAGGTGTACACTGTACACAAATATACATACATATATTGTTATACATAGTTCTAAAGCACATAAAGCTGCATTTAACTTTACATAATAATATGTCGAGATAACCGACCCGAAAAAATCGAAACACCAAATAAAACTTCGTTTACTACGTAGTATACCGCGTACACCACGTGTTTCTTGCTGACCTTTAAATTTTTGTAGACACTGAACACCCGAATCCCATATAATATACGCGATGTTATTTCAACCAAAATGAAACGAACCGTATAGCAGTCGGGTTTTTTTTATTGGGGAAGGGGGTGGTCCATTTATTCCCATCACATTTTTTTTCTATAACACGATGCATTTAAATATCATACGTAGGTAATATAAATTATGATAATGCATAATTATTAATTATTATTCATTAAACCTAGGTTCATAAAATATAAAACATATAAATTACAGTTTTTATTAAGCTCCAGACCATGATGCGTATTACTATAAGAATATACCAGAACCCGATCCGGAGTCCACCCCCTCCTGCTCACCACTATATTATACATTATATTTTTTATTATATAGATTAAACGGATATATACCTACACCACGAAAACACGTAAAAAAATTACCAACTTGCATGATTGGCAGTATTTAGCACTATTTTCACTACATTTATTATAGTCATATTGTCAAGGAATCGGCATCATAAATATAAAGATTAAAAACCGTATACAAATAATGATTGTAAATAATATTGTAATAAGCACACGTTTACCCCTAACATATAGTATATATGATATACATATAAATTCAAATATTTTCCTAACATATACCTGATATTGAATACACCACACCAAAAAATTCAAATAATTTTAAATAATAACTGTTCGAGCATAAATGTACAACATCGATTACTATAAAGCCCATACAAGTATACAAAAAAAAGTAGGTACACCAACAATAGTAATATTATCTATATATTTTTTTATAATATTATATATAATAAATACTACACGAATGTGTAGGATAACCATCAGTAACCTCACAAGTTTAACAACAAATGAACAAACGCACCTATACACAATAAAATAAATTAAAAAGATACATCATGTCATTATGATGTTATTGCTATTTAACGATGAGTTTAAAAATAACAGTTAACTAAGACTAACACATTCAGGGATAAAAATAAAGAAAAAAATAATAATGAATTCGTCATAATATATCTAGGTATAAGTATAATACATTCGTACCTATTGTATTTTTAAGTACCCTTCATATATTTATTGCCGTTTTTCACCATTTAAATTTTAAATGATAAATGTTAAATCATTTTAGATTTTTTCATTAATTATTATCGTTTTTTATATACGATATTTATTTATTAAAATCGAATATATATATATATGTAAACCTATTTAAAATATTTTCTGTTTAGCCAATATTGAATTAAGACAAAATGTATAGAGTCCGATGAAATTTGAAATGCACCAACGGCTTAATACATTTTAGACGTCTCCCTTGAAGTGTATCGAAGAGTAAAAAAATAAAATACAAGTGACAGTTAAAATATATATAATAACAAAACTGCACGACCACAGTCCACAAGGGAAAACTAACGTATTTTTCGAATACTGCAGCAGTCACTACAATTACAGTAATAATAAAAATTATAGGAACTAAATTCACAATAATATATTAATATTTATCATTATACTCGTTATTTGACGAGATTTCCAACATAATCTCGTCGTTGTCGTCGTCATTGAGTAAAATCAGCTAATTAAATCCAACGCGCGTCTTAAAGGCTCGATTATATTCAATAGCTGCCACAGGGCCTGATTTAAATGCGAGGAGGATATAATGGAAATTCTGTTATTTACTCGTACGTACAATATTAATATATTATATCTAATCGAGCAGTAGGTACTATCGATAATGATGGATACGAATTTCACGGCCAATATAATCACCTCTAATCGCGTTCCATTATATTATACATTTTACATCTTATATTCTATTCTATATAGATACTCGTCTTAATTATGGTCGTAGGCAGACAGAGCAAATTAACTACAGGATACGTTTCATCGGACGTATATATGTAGGGTATAATAACAGTAAACCATTTAATAAAACGTGTATGTGTTTGTATTTGTAATTGTATTTATTTTTCTCGATTGCTTTGATATAGTTTTACGACTCTGCATTTAAAATAAAAAAGCAAAAAGTAGGCACAAATTTACACAGAACTCTGCAGCTCTATATACTAATTTCATATTGTTCGCTGCCGCATCTATCACACGTATTTTGAAAATGGATCTTATTTTGCGTCACACCATTTTTAAATAACCCTAACATATAAAAGTTTCAACAAAACAAATTGATTTTAAAGATTTTTAGGACAACCAGTGCAACCATTTATCGTGTATTCGTGTTATACCACCATGGTATATCATATAGATAATAGTTTAATTTATGCGTAGATATTTAAATGTACAGATTTAATTTTAAAAACTATACATTTGTCAACCAAAAACATTATAATAATATACACAATATTACACAATAACACTAATGCGTATCAACCGTCATTAAAAAGAGTGTAATTACACACTTTATACACAATACTATAAAACGTGCTAAAATAAATTTATCATTTCGCTCAGAATCTGAAATAATAACTTTAATTGTGTATTTTTACTGTTAGTACCTAACTATGTTAATCAAATAAAATTGTTGGTATTTTTAATAACATTTTGATACAGGATACCTAGATAGCTAATTTTAATAAATATTGCAAATACTTTTTCCCTGCAGGTATTACTATAGATAGAGGATATAATATTTTACTTTCTTTAAATTTAATATTTTAATCACCATCTAAGAGAAATAATGTTATTGAAGTACTAAACTCGAAATTTGTTTTTAACTTTTATAAATATTATTTATGACTAAATGTTCTTCTACTTTATGAAATTAATTAAATTATTTATAAGCTAATTACGTATGTATTAAATAATCTTAAATTTGTTTTTATAAAAACATTTCCTCTTGTTTATGAACAATGTTAATATCAAGCAGTACCAGGATTTTTAAAAAGTTTTAAAATAAAAATAAATGTGTTTAGAAAAAATTTAAATATTTTCTCATGTACATACTACTTATATATTATATGTTATTTGATACAAATGTGATAGTAATTATGATAATATAATATTAATTTAAAAAAATGTATTTCTATTTATTTATTTCAAAAATATTATATTTTAACTCAAATTGTTTCAAATTGTACTATACTTTGTTCAGCGAGAGAACACGCTGATTCTGCGCATCCCCAAAGGGTCACCCAAAGCGTCGAGCTACCATCGAAACCGGTTCAAATATGACAGAGTGCCGTGTGGGTATGCATAAGAACCGATTTTCGTCTGTTTGCGGCGTGTTCTCTCGCTGAATAGAGTATAAGTATTCGGTATTTTTTTTTTATTTTTTTAAAAATAGTATATTTACAATCTATACAGACAAGGTAAGTGTGGTGACATAAAACGAGTACAGCCACCTGACCAGAAAAAATATTCAGTATTTAAAATTTTAAATGTTGAAACACAGACAGAGGCCAGAGACCCTCCGTTGTGTTCAAATGTTAATACTTAAAAATTATATAACATGAAAATATTATTACATTTTTGGAATAAATATTTTACATTATTAGCCACTTTCTATGTAGGTATAAAAACAGATTTTAAACAACTCACTTGAGTATTAGGTATTAACAATTCATTCTAAATCAATTCAATTCTATAATTTCATACATACATATGTATTTTTGCAGTCACACCATACAGTCAATGTGTATACTTCAACATTAGACTTAAGTATAAACAAATAGTTATTGGTGCACATTGCACATATATTATTAAACACTTAGAGAATCTCCCGCAGATTAATATCCATTAGATAATATATCAGTGATTAATACAGTTATAAACCACATCTGTTAATATATATGACCATTGTAGATAACTTTGTGTTCAAGTACCTACAGATGAATCGACCAACTTGACATTGTATTGCGGTTATGGCCGAATTGAATCTCCCACGATGATAGTGATGATTTTTGAGTGGAATCGCCATAAAATGGCATTAACGATTATAATATTATACGTAAATGTATATTGCAATATCATAAAAAATAAAATGTAACTAAAATGTATGTATTTTTTATAGAAATACGTCGTACATAGTAGACTTGTCGGATACATTTTAATCGACATCTTTCAATCTTTGGAGAAATCAGTTTTGACACTTTCCGTTGCAGACAATATTAATAATAAAGTTTGAATACAAGAGAAAAATATATTCAAACAAACAATTATGCACCCCTCATATTTATATATATTATACCTATATAATATTATCATAATAGTTGTTCAGTTTGAAATTACCCAAACAATCATAATATTTATAGGTATCTATTAAGTATAAGCACAGAATATAATAATGGTATAAGTATACACATGTAATTTACGAAATAAACGTTATAATGGACCGGGGAATCGATTACGGCGCACGTATGACACATTGAACGGTGAAAACATATAATATGTTACGTATTGGGCATTATACACAAATAACAATCGACAAGTTTTCGCTACTTTCGAGTGTGGTACAAAAAAAAAATCTGAATAACAAAACATACAATGCACAGCGTTATTTATAGATCAATACCTACATTGTTCTGCTCATTATTAATAACGTATTAAAAATAATAATAATAATAATAATAACGATAATGATAAAGATAAAAAAAAATAAAATAAATACCGAGGCTACACAAACGCACTGTAAAAACAAGAGGCTTTCGAAATTTAATTTGAACTCACCGCGGACAATATTGGCATTAATCACGGTTTCCTAATCTGTAAACGGTCCACGGACAATGGATTTTCTTAAATCGACGGCCAAGACATTAGTATCCTTAAACGACAGCCGCAGTGTCATCGAAATATAACATATTATAGAAATCGGAGTTCGAAAAAAAGATAAGACGATATTTTGGGTTCAATTAGAACAGCTAAAAACGTCTTCGAGCAAAATATTGGCGGCGTTGTTTATGACGGTTATATATATCGCACAAAAATCGCAGCATTGTATAACGGTAACAACAATGAGGTCCGAGAGACTTTATTTTATTTTTAATCGATCGATAAATTATTTTTGACTTCCGCCCACGATACCAAATAAAGGTGGTAGACTTGATTCAAATGCCAAAAACAGTAGTATAACCTATTCCCGGGGGACGGCTACTTCAATTATTAATCCGGAACCGGTAATATCATTCGGGTGAATCTGTACATATTATGTTATACCGCTTCAGTATAATATACATATTGATAGATTTCGTCCAAGTTGCGGTTGTCACGTAGCGGAACCCACACGCGCCCCAATTGTTATTCGAGTGTGTTTGACACACTCATCCGTTGGGAGCCGTCTCATCGCCGTTTGCTATAACGCGTCCCACGCTCGACATGTTGCGATGAACCACGATGATGCTCGACCCTATGGTCTTCAGGTATACAGCTATAATATGTAGGTAACAGGTTCTAATTATGAGTGACGATTCATTTACAGTGAATCAGTAAACACTAATTAACAAAATCAACGTGCGTATTCTGAAGAAAAATGGATATTTTTAAATACTCGTGAAATAATTTGAAAAAAATTGTTTTGAATCAAATGACCCACACACAAAATTACAATACTTTTCTAATAAATAATTTAATGTATGGAAAATATATCATGTTATTTCAAAAAAACTAATAGGTAACCTGGAGAAAAAACATTTTGTAAGTATATACAGTTAGTGTCATATAAATATGTTTCGAGTCGAATAATTTTTCAAAAAGGAAAACCAACTGCCAGGTATAATGACTATAATGAGTAACGAGTGTACCTATACCTATATTCTGTGTTGAGAAAATTAACAAATAAAAGTACGTATATATAGGTACAATGTAAGCTATATTATAATATTAGAACCATGCGGGATTACACAACGACGGCAGCGACTGTGGAAAACAAAAAAATAACATACTACATACGTCTGACGTGCGTTCTTTTTCCGAAGATCCTTGGATTTATTTGGGTTACGGTGGCGCGTTACGATTCCCACGCAAACGGTGCAAGTGAAATTTCGCACAGATTACACGATGAGAACGCTGCACGTGCAACGCAAACAATAAAAAACCGAGGAAAATGCTTCACCGTTTGTGTATATATATATTATATACACACACACACACACAAACACTATATATTGTGTCTATATAGTTCTCCGAAAGCCCGAAGGATACACCATACACCTAAATATAATATCATATGCACATAGGTACGCATATTATATAGATACGCAAGCGACGAGCTTATAGCGTGTGGTGTATATACACGCAACAATAACAATAATAATGATAACAAAAATAATATTATAATAATAGCGTTATTAACGTGTCGTTGTAGTGGCCGTCATCGTCATGTCTGAAACATTGGCAGAGGGATTTCTTGCTTTTTACTTGAAGACGTAACGTTTAAATAATAATATTTATAATAATATGATGGTGTGTTCTAGCACTCAAAATAATACGTCGTGAGCTCTCGAAAACGTCTTCGTCGTCGCCGAGAAGATTTTGATACCCGGAAAAGGTGTCAACACCTTTTATTCTAACTATACTCGCTCTAAGTGCGTTGGTTTCCCGCGAGATGTGCGCTCGTACATTATATAAATAATAATTTCTATACGGTTTAAAACGAAATGTTCATCGTTTCGAGGGTGTAACTTTACGCGGCTCCTCGACTGTGTAATAACATATCGCAATAACGCCCGGGGGCAGCTTTGGGTAGAAAAACGACCGAGGAAAATGCTTCACCGTTTGTGTGTATATATATATTATATACACACACACACACATACACACACACACCAGCTATATATACGATCATGCCAACATTCTGGTTTCCGCATGGTTGGCACGTCATTTATATAAAATATGAGTCTAAAATGAAAATAATTCAATAATATATTGGTTTATGATATTATAATAATATAATCGCCTCATCGATTACACTCAAATTTACATTATTAAAACGATAAACACGTGTAGTGCGCGTAACACGAGACGTGATCAATATGAACAGACTATACTGCAGTTATATACAACATAAAACAGAACGATTTCATGGAAAACACAACACGGTTGAAGAAGTTACGGCGCAAAGTACAAATATAATATTGAGGACATAGGATTAAATTCTAAGTTTATTTAATTTAATGTCACTATAGCTAGTCACTACAAACATCGAAAACATAATGGAATGCACGGGCAACTAACAAAAAATATAAAATTAATATAAAATACTGCAACAGGGTGATTTTTTTAACAGCATAAAATATAGGTACTGTAAACACTCAATATTTCAGACGAATACCTAGTAAATTAGTTTTATTATAGTATTTTAAGTTTAGACGATGTAAGTAAGTAGTTGGCCAATATATTTTGTGGGTTATTTTCCCTGTCCCATTACAATGAGTAAAATTAATTTTACTTCAAATCATGTAAAAAAAATACTATCTAAACCGTTCAATACTTTTTGAAACAATGAGTGTTTACTTTTAAAATAATCACACAGTATATTATTATTATACATATGTATTGGAGCACAATGGGCAAAAACATAATACTGATAGGTAAACCAAGTACCTACTTAATGAACATGTGCTATGTGTTAGTGTTAATTTTTCAGGACAACGTTCGTTATGTATTTTTAATATGCAAATATGTAATATTAATTATTCAAAACAATTTTATTTCTAAATATATTTAAAAAATAGTTGTTCTGTAAAAAAAACTTCTTGTGGACAAAACACAGGAAAATTAAATAAAAATAATAAAAATGAAAAATTACCCCAAACATGTCATGTATCGGCTTAAGCATTGCATGGTATTTTTCAAAATTCTATTTTTCTTACCCCCTGCCGTGGTAACCTTGGTAACGAATGTCGAGGTAGCATTAAAACATAGCTGTACATGCAGTTAAACAACTGTCGATATACCTATATATTATTTAATATATAATAGAGGTAGGTACACCACGATGTCGTTCAATAAAAAAAAAAATAATAATATATATCATAAAATACGTGCGATGCCGCCAGCACGTAACTAGCGGCGAATGAACACACAAAAACGAGTAAACCGCTATAATAATAAATAATAATAATACATTTTATAATAAGTGTAAAACCGCGGACATGGCGTAAACCGCTTCACTGCAGTCACTCGGACATTGTGTCAACTATGTTTATACTTACAGTGTGCAATACATTATATAATATACAAGATATTTCTTGTAACAGTTATTTCTTGTACGTCATTTATATGGGTCTTAGAAAAAAATAAAAATATTATTTTATTATTTTCATCGTTATTATCATTAAGTTTTTAACGTTTTGAAAAAACAACATACATTTTTAATTTAATTTCCAAGGGGAAAAATAGAATATCGAACTTGAGGCAGTTAACTATAGTTATTATAATTGTGGTAAGAATATTGGGCAGTGGCATGGATAAATTTGGTTTAAATAAAATGAAAAAACTGAAACTTTGATAATATATGGTATGGAAATAACAAGTTTCTATAACATACGAAGTACCTCGGTGTGTTATATGTGTTATTGTGCATTTGTGCAATACTTTTGAGAACTAAAAGGTAAATAATGTATTAATGTCGTTTGATCATAAGCGACCGGGATTCAGGGATGCACAGACCCTATTCTATATTATGTTTTTAGAAATTTTCGTATTACGATGTGCACGCCAGAATCGTATCTAACTGAACCTTGACCCTTATTTATAGAGCGAGCACTCCACACGCCGTATATTTTAATCAACTCTTTGAATTTTTATTTAATGTTAATTCAACAGTTTAATATTATTTATAACTAACCTAGTCAAACTCATGCTAAGGGGTGAGCGGCGATTCGCCTGTCACTGGTAACCTGGTATGACCGTACAACTATCAATAAGCGTGTGACCGCAAACAGCGGTTTGCCGACCGGCCGCGCATCATGCGGATTTCATTATTCCGACGACGATAACAAAACAATCGTACTCTGGAACGAACCCACCACACACACCTATACATTAATAATATACGTATAGTGAACATGTGCCCCCCCCTCCAATCTATCTGCGGTCCCAGAGTTAAGCGGTCATAACGCGCGTCCCGATAAAATGCGCTTACACATCGATGGCGACTAAAATACAATAATATAATTTGACACATACAGATACAATATATAGGTACGCCATTTGTTCAGTGGGAGAGGAAGTATTATATATTATAGATGCGTATACCTAAGTATAGGTACATGTATTATACATAGCTGATGCAGTGGAACTCGTTCGCGGTCCATGAAAATATCGAATACTATAGTCATGTCAACGGCCTGGAAACAACGACCTCCCTCCAGCAGAGTCAGCGCCGGTGTTGTTAGATATATGTATATAATATGTGTATTTATATATTTAGTATTTACTTCTGACTGCTGTTGTTGCTGCCACTTCTAGCATGACGGTCGGCCGACTAACGGAGACTAAACTATATACGCTCCTCTTAAATTGGCTTTTATTATTATTCGTCTCCGCGCCAAATCGAATGCAAAATCGTTCCCCGTGACTATTTTATCACAATATTATTCCCTGGGGGCTATAAGCTATTTAGCTAGACAGAACCAGAGTAATAGATTTTGCTGATCCCTGAGTGAAATACATCCCACGAGACCATAATATAGAAAGCAAAAGTATAAAAAGTACCTTTAATCTTATGATTTCAGGTGACCCCCAGTTCCCAGGTATAAAAAGAGATAGAGTTTATTCATTAAACTTATGAGTTATTACAGTAAATGATATAGTCAGTATATATATTTTTAAACGCATACTATATTAGAGGAAATCAGCAAATCCGGCGTTGGGTAAGTTAATTTAGAAATGTAATAAAATAACATTGATGTTATATAAAAATTTAAAAAAAAAACTTAGATGTACGCAACTCAATTGAATAAATTATTATTAAGTATATGTTTAAGACGTAAATAACTAATAGGTACATTTTAAACTTATCAAAAGTTAATAATCTGCGATTTTGGTGAATTTAAAAATAATAATAAAGACATACCAATGAACTATATTTTTAATAATATTGACATGTTATAAAGCACGAGGCCCTATAGACCTTGTGTATAATAGTCATATGTATATAAGTCGTTTATATACACTGTGTGGTGTATTGTACACTCGTATGATATTATATAATATATACGCTTTGGTCAACGAAAATTTATAAATGCGTTAAGTTAAAAGGGTTTACGGATGATAAATCTTAGCATAAAAATTAGGTAAAAATATCCTATACTGATATATATATCACTAACACGATAGCTGCTTGATACTATTGTATACCTATAGTCTTCGGTCACGTAGAATAGCCACGCTGTTCAATAATATATAATAGTCTAGTCCAAAATCTATAACTGCAACTGAATCGTCGACGACCAACTATAATGTTGACTACGTTCAGCAGAAAATTCAGGAATCCAAAGGTTTCAAAGAAATATTAAAGAATACATTAAGACCTTAGATCGGACAGAGTCACCCATGCTCTACACCTAAACAACACTGGTATTTTATTATGCGCTCAAAAAAATCGTATATGTAACTAGCTAACCCACCTATATATGTTATACTATAATTTATATTTTATCGTATAGTATAGTTTATAAGTTGGATAAAAATGGTTTCTATAAAATATATATTTTCAGTAAGAGTTCGGTAGAGTACAACACAACCTACTAGACGACTTCGCAACTAAACAATGGTGTATAGAAATATAACTCAATATATTTTAAAGTTTATAGTTCGTTTAAACTTTTGGCAGTCCATTTATGGACGCGAATAACTTTTCATCATAATATCATACGATAACCGTCGTAAAAGACGAAAATATAATATATCAATTTCAAAAGAAACCCGGACTACTTAACTACGTAGTAATTTTGGCAAAAATATAATATACATTTTATTAATTCCGAGGTATCCATTTTTGTTTAATACAGATTATTAATGCACAATGTAGTACATAATATATAATATTAATTAACCTATATCATATGATTTAACTTGACAACGTCGTATGTATGTATGTATGTATGTATGTGTGTATGTATGTATGTATGTATGTATGCATGTATGTATGTATATCTATGAATAATTAAATGGTTAATGTTTATAATTTACTAAAGTCTAAAAGTATAAGGTTTTATGGAGAAGAGAAAAATTAATTTAAAACTAAAAAATTGCAAGATCTAAAATGTAAAAATAATTTATAAAGACATGTAATTTACGAAAAAAATTATTATTAAATTAATATTTATGTAAAATGTTGTAAACAACTTTACTATTTTAATAAACAAGTAAAACGATTAAAACGATTATGAAATTATTATTATTATTATTATTATATGTAACAAAAATATAAAATATGTGTTACATTTTGTTGAAATATGCTCAAATATGCAATTGTACAATATAAAAATTACAATACAAACAAACAGTTTAATATACATATTATATAAATACGATTTAAATAATAACTAGGAATATTTAGTTTTATAACAATTCGTAATCGTTTTATTTTATATATCAGTCAAACAAATCGCACAAAATCATAATAGTATGCACCTTTCAATTTCCAAAGTAAAAGCGGATGGTAGATTGTAAGAACGTTTTATTTTTTATGTTGAAACATATAATTCTACGTGAGATAACGTAATGGAGTGACCTCAAATTGTATAGTTTAATCCTCGTCCTCACTCCTCGATATCACTCATATTAAGTGGGTAATAATAATATTAGGAATAACGAATTATAAAATATATCAAGCGTCTCTGATCATTTAGAATCTAGATAAATCGTAACTACTTACCATTAAAATATTAAGTTGAAATATACACCAACATGTGAAAGTCCATGCACACAAAAACGCGACATCATAATATTATTATTTTAGAACTACGCAAATCGTAAGCCAAAGCTATAAATATTGGAGTTTGCAAATAAGACGTATAACTATGCATATAAAATTTTAACCTTTGACTAGGTACCAAAATAATAATATGTTGATATGATACGTTGGAACCTAGGTACTCAATAATAAAAATGTTATACATTTTTAATAATATTATTAAAATATTGGCAATATAACAAATAATTGAAATAGATAAATTTAAGTTTTCTAACACTATATAGGAGTACTCCGTAGTACTATTATAGTATAGTTTGTTTTTAAATGGAATATCATATTTTCAAAAAATTTTATTTGAGTGTGTTTACGTATTATTTTTTATAGTCAATATCCATATTGGCCAAAAACATTTCGTACATACATAAAATTATATAGGGTGATTCACCTAGCATGTTTTCATTTAATAATGAGCGTATTCAAATTCATGAAAATTTTCGTACTACTTAATGAGTGTCTTATGGGCTGTGGCAGTTCAAATTTATATTTTTTTTTCAAATTAGAACACACTTTTTATATTATAAATTATTTAGTGAATAATTTTTTTGAAAATGTCAATGGGTCCAGTTCGAAGTTCAAACAAGTGGATAGTTTCTAAGTTATTATAATATTAATTTTACCAAGGATATTAGTCCATTAAAATGGTTTACAAAAAAATGTAAAATAGAATATGTAATATTAAATCTAGTATTTTTTATACAATTGAATCATTTTTAGAAATTATAAATTTTGATTGATACTAAAATTTTCACCATAGCCCCTACATCTTCCAAACTCATTATCATCAGACTATAAGTAGTACACAGAGTTAAATAACTCTAAAACTACTCGATTAAATTTTGATTTTGAAACGTCATCATTTATAGAAATATTATCCGCTAAATAATTTATAGTAAAATAGGGAGTTCTTTTTTGAAAAACAGAAATTTGCATATCCACTTCCTTTAGTAGCACAAAAATGTTTAAGAATTTGAAAATATGGTCATTAGGTATATTTAAAACTCTAAATATCAGATATCGAAGAATTGCATTATTGAAAAAGAAAAATACGTTGAGCATGCTAGGTGAATCATCCTGTATATGATATATATTCATATATGATATATGAATTACTTGGAATGCAAATTATCGCGTGGCTCTGAATGTAAACAACAGAACTGCCGTTAACGTGTCAACATCGTAAATGTTTGCGATCGAAGAAACAAAATTAACGAGTGTACACATTTAAGCCATTAACCGATATTTATATCCCACAATCACTACGAAATGCACAAAATATAATATAAGAACATGAACGAAATTCGTGCCTTTCATTATATTTAATCGACATATCTTAGTTCAGTGTAGGTGCACCGTCCACGGAACAACGACAGTCAATTTAATAAATATAGGTTAGAATAGGTACAGATCATGTTATATATGACTATATAGATATGCCCCCCCATATTATCGTATTTCCAGTGCTATATTATATAAGTCGACGTGTTTTCGTCTTCAACCAAATCTCGGCGGGATAGCGAAAGATCAAAAGTTCATATTATTATATAATTTGATATAATATACAGCCGTCCAAAAACGTGGATATAATATTTAATAGGGTCGTGTTATATATAAATATATAATACAAGAGTTATTATGTTATTACAGTTCAGACGGGGTGGCAATCAAGGTGGAGGGTTAACGACATTTATAAGAATTGTGTAACAATAATAATATAGAGATATATCAAAATATATTAGCAATTATAATATTACGTATTGTATGCATGGAGCTATATAAAAAACGACGTTGTTGCACAAAAAAATAGAAGCTCGTCGTCGGGAAACGATCTAGAAAATAAAAACGGCGATTATAATACCTATTATAACATTATATTGCGGGTCGCAAGACGCTATGTGTTTCGGAGAGGACAATGTCGACATAATATACAATATACCTGTACCAGAACAAATATTATTATGTATTTATTATTACTATTATTATTATCATCCTAAACCATATTATTATTGTACTATAATACCTAAACATGATAGTGCGGGTTATGATATACACTTCCGCCAAACGAGTTTATGCAATTCAGAGTGAATTAATTAGCATACGATATAAATATATTCCTATAATACATACCTATTACCTATATAATATAACACGAGTGCGTTCGGCGTATCGCCGGAACAGTGATGCTAAGGCGGTGGTGGGGGTAGGAGGGTGATAAAAAATAGGGCAACTTATTATTGTTATGAACATAATATATAATATATTACCTATACTTATTTCAATAGTTGCATATCACAATATATCTATTGCGATCATTTCATCCTTCGCCTAAAAAATGTATTTAAACTTACGTCAAGAACACGCTCGCGTTATAATATACTCACTAGTGTGTGTGTGCGTAATCCGTTGATTTTCGTACATAAATATTTTTTTAGTTTTTTAAGTAGGTATATATAACGTATTAGGTACATACCGTTAGGTTACATATTGAGTGTGTGTGCATGTACGTGGTGGTTATATAATTTTAAATAGTGAAAAATGATGACTGTGTAGTACTGGTGTATACCGAGTACATATTGTGTAGTATATATATATATATATAGAGTGATCCATTTACACTTATTATCAGCTATAGTTGTTGTGTTTTTGAAATACTATGTTACTATTTCTTTTTTTTCGTATATAGTGGTGATTTTGGTATTTTAACTTTTTTTATGATCCCTTATATCCCTTTTATCTATTTTAATTTTATATTGAGAATAGCAAGTTTTTTTTTTATTATTAATAAGCATATAAAGTTCATATTAGCTGCTTCATAAACAATAAAATACATAAGAGGTAGGTATACCTCACAAAATTTGTGAAAAGTATTCTGCTTCTGTTTGTGAAAATAAATATATTGTATATATTGGTATTGTCAATAAAATGTAGTGTCACATAAATACTTCAAACTATATGAGAACAAATTTTTCAAAAGCACCACAATTGACATATAAAATCAATGTAGCCATGTAAGTGGATCAGAGTGATCAAAAAATAATATGAAGTGTATCTATTTACGCGATTAATACATTATATTGTGTAGGTGGTACGTTGTATATCATATATTATAATGTATAGTATGTAAGCGTATACGAATTGTAAGTAATTGGCTGCAACTATATTCATGATTGTCATCATTCATCGTTGAAAAAATATCCGATTTCATGTTATAACCGTGACTACCTACCTATATAAATCGTTTGGTATATTTATTATTTTCACCGAGACAAAGCGCACGATGATGTTTTCCAATTAAATTGTCGAGTATATATTTTAAGTAAGTAGAAGATACGCGTTACACAGTACACACTTATGATCACACTTGCGGCGGGGTTTTGTTTTTCTGTTATCTACTGATGAAATCGTCGAAATATATATATATATATATATATATTATAAAATGGCTTATATACTAATACTATTACTGTATATATACGCACATAGTACACGAATTCAGATACGGCCGCGGCAGCGTGACAGATTATTATTAGCGACAACAACGAGTTTTCGAGTATATTAAAAACGTCAGACACATTCGAAACTGTATAGGAATAGTGGGAAAGTTAATTCAAATTTGAGTATAAGCGCATTCTCTCAGCAGTATAAACTTTAATCGTAACTTAAAGTCACACGTGAAACTAGAAGCGCAAAAATTTCAATTTTCGTTGTGTCTCGTACCTGTAACTATTCGTTTACGAATTCAAGTCGCGACGCTGCGGAAGTAATATAGTTTCATTTTCTTCGGTATAAGGTATAACACAGTATAATAATGTTTCCCGCCAAAATAAAACCGATCGTGACTCACACGCATTATGATATGCACAGGTAGTAATTTATTTATTTAACAAAGACTTCACTGCTGCTGCATCGTTTCACGTTGCGTAACTGTTTGGAAATACAGATAAGCATGTGATTTTTAAGTCTAAAAATGTAAGTATATACGCATTACATCATAACAATCTTATACTATCTAA
Source organism: Nasonovia ribisnigri (assembly GCA_027563435.1). Classification (NCBI taxonomy): domain Eukaryota; kingdom Metazoa; phylum Arthropoda; class Insecta; order Hemiptera; family Aphididae; genus Nasonovia; species Nasonovia ribisnigri. The sequence goes on from JANEHU010000134.1 coordinate 101,251, forward strand.
TCGAATTACACCGTCTGATGTTTATCAATGCCATATATCGATTGGTCGACAACGGCTCATTTTAAATTATTATACTGCTATAACCCGCGGTACACTAATAAATGTGTTGCAGGATGATGTTAACGGGTTAAGCGTGACCAGATGTTTCTTTTTTTTTTTTTTAATGCTTATTGCCTAAACACAATTTAAAGAGACCTCACAATATTTCCTTGGGGCTTCTACAGAGAAAACCTTACGCAAAACGAGCAATTTAGAGGACGAAATTGGAATGGATTAGATATGTCATAATATACATTATACAGGTATACAATATTATCGTTATATTATACTTACTGAAATTAATATTTGAAATGTCAGTTCGAAATAATAATAGCATCCAAATATTATGAATATACAAATACCTAAATATATTTATATTTTCAAACTAGTTGTACACGATATTACCTATATATATATTATATTATAATACAGAAAACTAAACAACAAATAAAGCGTAATACATTAACGCGTACAAATAGGAACATTTTCGTTTTTAAATAAATTGCTTTTATTTACGCCATTTATTACACAAATCTGAACAATACGCTTAAAGTTTACAATGTACACTAGGTATCGGGTTTGGACCGCGAGCATGGATCGCCGAGCCGGACCGGATCGCAGTCTAAAATCTAGATAATATAATGACGGATGGTGTGTGGTGAAAATGGTCCACGCGCTTGGCTTGATGATCCATGCTCGAGGTCCAAACCCGATAGTGCATTATAGGTATACAAAATCGATAAGATAAAATAAATATATATATATAGATACATTACATCCTACCACATAAGTTCGAAGGTTTTTAACAAAAACTCTGGTGTTTTGTAGTTTTCTATTATATAGCGGTAAACACTTGACATAACATGCAAAACGATTTTTTTATTTAGAATTATGGAAATTTAAAAAGAAATAATAATAGTAGACAGTTTCAAGAACGTAGGCATATAATAGTTATAATTTTAAGACTTGACTACAGGAACAATTGTTAGTCCTTAATTATGGTATAGGTGTATATTATCACCTCAGACTTAAAACACTCATTAAAAAAAATTACGAGACAAAGACGACATAGAAAAAATATATTATTTATTATTACACTATACATGACAAGTTTCCGTAATCATCGACCAGGTTTTTTTTTACGCAACCGTTTTTAATTGTTATAGGCTGTGCAGTATACGTAGTATACAATGCGGTCGTAAACGTCGAAACACGTTTAACCAAAGAGTATACCATAAATATAATATAATGTAGGTTGCTATATTCGACCGCGTGCTATACATTAGCTTTGTTGTGTTGTTTTAAATCTTACATATTTATTATACAGGTTGGACCCCAGCATAATTTCCTATTTAACAGCAGTGCAGTTCACTAAATGAAAAACTTTATAACACGATCGATCTTCATATACAATTCTACACATATACATAATATGTACATACAATATACATATATATATTATATACTAAATGTATATTTTTAAATGAAAACGAAGATTTTATTTATCTACCAAAATAAATTAAAAATAATTTGGTTATTAACTAAATAGTAACTATGCATAATCACTCCGGCATAAAGATTAAAATCTCAGGTTATTAATACAAACAAAAACTGACTAGTTAGAAAACTAACATTTAACCGACCATCATACTACATTATTATGGTGTATTATTACTTTATTTTAGGATAAAAAAATATTTTAAGTCACAAAAATTAAAAAACCATACAAATTAAAAGTCAACAGTAAATTCCATTTTTTTTAAAGAACGAAAGTTAAGTTAATTTATTTTGCACGTGATTTTACCTACTGGACATTCAGGAGACAAAATTATCAGGAGTGTCAACTTGAGTGACTTACCAGGCACAAAAAAAATTATTATTTTAATATAAACACTAATTTATGTGAAAATCTAAACAAAAATAATATTCCATTGAAAAATATATATAGGTATTATTGTACGTATCTTAATTTTACCATATTAATAAATTCAACCAGAATTCAATTTAAAATGTACCTATTTATTAAAAAACTAATAAGTTTAAAATTAAGTAAAGTTAACAAAACAAAAAAAATATCTCTTTGATTTGAGTTAAGTTAAAAAAAGATATTACACGAATTCAAAGTGCATCCAAAAAAAAATAGTAAAAATAGCTTTAACAATACTCCTACTTTGATTTATTAATATATTAATAATACATTATTTTTTCACACAACGAGTCAATACTTGAATGCTTCATGCTTTACATTACTAAGAACGATATATTATTATAAATTTATAACGTTAAAATGGATTAAAATCTGGTATAAATCAAAATTTTACCGCTGAAATAAAAACATATATGAAGTTATAAACTGTATTTGATATTTTATTACAAAAATTATTTATTTATTATTTATTGTTACCAAATATGAGAAGGTGATTAACTTTGAACATCACATCGACATTAATTAAAGACAACAGTTTATAAATTTTAATATTTTATAATAAGTGTATAAATATTTTAAATTTTAGATTCTGAGTGAAGTAAGTTTGAATTCATTTTGACAATGACTGACATTTTTTTTTTTTAGTGTTTACCATTTTTTGAATAGTAAAACAGCTCTAAAAGCTTGTGAAGTGGCTCTGTAAAAACTGAGAAAAAATGACTAGGTACGAAAAGTTAGTCAGCAAGTCCGGTTTCAACAAAATCAATATGGGTATTATTATTTTAGTCGTAATTTAGAAAATAATGGGCACTTAAAATGTTAAAAACTTCTTATGAACACTATAGTAAACAGAGGTCAGCTCAAAATCGTTTTTCTAATGTGATAATTTATCACTGCGTTCGAATGTATATAATAATAATTATTAATAAAACTCTATCACGCGTCAAGACAAGGGCGCATACCCACGGTACTTGTATTCAGTCCAGCTTTTTGAACTATTCTTTGCTTCAATCATTGTGTATGTAAAACTGTAAAACGTGTATTATCATAAATATCGTATATTATAATATACGCATTGTCGCACAGAATAATAAAATTTTATATGAATATAAAATATAAAATACCTTTGCAAGTGTTCCATATATTTTATTTAAGTCATATATCAACATATAATACGATCTACTATTCAATTTTAATCTATACAGACATCATTATCTATTTAATCTAACTTTAAATTACTCAGCCAAACAGAAAGCATTGTAGAGTAGTTATGTTGTTTAAAAAAAAAGAATGAGAGCTAACGACTTGAACGAAAAAATGAAATCGAGAAAAAAATTAAACATACATTTATGAAATCGAGTAAGAAACATTGAAAGAAAAAACTTAGTAAATGATTTTTGTCATTATTGTTTCTCGAAGAATGGCTATGGTCTATGCTGCACGCATATAATAATATATTATATATCATATATGTACTGTTTAACATCGGTACTATTCGTACTTAGTACAGAACATGAATTGTTCTACTTTTTAGTGTCGGTACTCAACATATATAAATGTAATATAAAAGCCATAAAATCATATTCAGCATAATATGGATGTGCACTTTTGAAAATAATCGAAGTATATATAAGTAGATAAAAGGCTGTATTGAACTATTTTACTCTCGAATTTAATATTATACTTTAACTCAAAAGTGAACATTTTTAACGTGGAAGTGTTCTTTTAAGAAAAATAACAGGATTAATAAACGGTTTTTGTTTAACATAAATACGGTCACAGTTGTTTTAATTATTTAACAACTTTCATGATGATATAACAATACATTATATATTTTATAATTCGAAAAATAGCTCAGTTTTATGTACAGAAATTATAAATGCAAATTTCGTACAAGATATGCAAAGACTGAATGAATATCTGATAATCTCGCTTAGAACAATCATTCTATTCAAAAAACAATAATGATCTATATCAACTCTATTTACTGCATAATAGTGTACCGTACCGGCACCTATATATTAAATATTTTCTAATTTTCAACGTTTGTTTTTTATAACTAATTTTGTGTTTTTATTTAATAGTTTAAAAGAACATGTTATTATGGTATTATGATAAACGTATTCTATTAAGTTTAGCTTTAGGGTATTAATTTGAAAATCATATTAAATAATAAATATAAACAGGATAAAAATACTTAAAACTCAATCTAAGCACACAATTTTTTTAGAAATTATAAAAGTCTTTTTTATTTTCTAGTACAAAACAAAATGAAGAATTAGTCTAAATATATGGCTTTGAGGAAATTACAAATTTCGAAATTAACCTTGTAAAATTTCATTCGTGCTCGATTTCTTATGTATAAATTTAGATGGATATCATGAAAAGCTTTGGAATAAAGTTATTCTAAAATGATTTATACGCATATCAAAGAGGTCTATAGAATTTTAATTTTCATAACTGAACGTAAAGTTTATATAACTATATAATTGTATTATCAAACAATAATAATCTAAGACAATTTTATTAACAATATTTGTAAACAATTTTAAAACAAAAGTTTTTTTTACACAATGTATATATTATGGAAATTTCAACTTGTGTTCTCTATCAAACAATCATAAATAATAAACACTATGTATAAACTATTATATTATTTTATGATGTTTTCACATGCCTACTGTAGTAAAACCGTGAATTATATATTAAATCGCCCGGAACCAATTTCTTGTTTTATTATTATTGAGCGAATATCTATAGTTTCTCTTTCTAAGACATGCTTGAAACTTATTTATCTGACAACGACAATATAATCAAACCATTAGGTAATACTGAAATTTAATTCAATGGCAGAACTAAATATTTAATGTATTACGTGCCCTTCAAATCACAATATTTTTAATTTAAGAATCTATATAGGTACCTAGGTACTTATACTATAATAAATCTGAAAGGTGCGATTTAGTAAATTTCACAATAACTTAATAGTAGGCAAGTCTCTTAATGTTATGATGTATAGGTCTGTCGAATACTAACAATTGCATGATTATGTAAATAGCATTATAAATTCTTAAAAAAATATTATTATTTTTATAAATATGGAACATTATTGTTGTTGCATAATTAAGGCGCCACCCAATACCCATTAATTACACTTAACTTGGGATTGATACGTTAGAGAATAAGTTAGAATATCAAGATACTATTTTCTTTTAAGTCTACAACAAGGGTTTCCAGGAAATGATGGGATGTGTAAGTCATTATTATCAATGGATTTGGGTGGTTTTCTAATCTAGGGAAAGAATGGTGTAAAAATAAGAATGCTGATTCTTTCTCAGATGTCTTTATGCCAAGATCTTTGTGAAGGGTCAGGTTAGGGACAAAGGCTGGAGCATTTGTATAATCTTGTGAAATGTGATGTTTTGAATGTTTGGATTTTGTTTAAAAGTTATTTCTTAGCCGATCCCAAAAGTTAAATCTATTAGGGAAATTTATGTCCATTATGGCTTTAAGAACATTTTACTCGTATATATATTAGTAGTTTAGTTTTTAAAGTGATCAAATTTGATTTTCGAGAGTAAGATTTTTAGTGAGTGCGAACGAGCGTTGAGAATATAACCATTTTGTTTTAATATGACTTAGCCAAGTTAATCTTTTATCGGGCTTGATAGAAACCTAAATATTTTACTGTTCCGACTGTCAAGAGAAGGAATAGGTTGATTATTTACGGTAATATTAAGTCCATGTCTTAAGGTGAAGATCGAATGAACGGATTTATTGTGTTTAATTTAATTCATCATTTTGAGTACCATTAAAAAAATAGATTTAAATAGGATTATAATTTAGCTGAGATAGTCATTGGGTATTGATACGATTTTGATTTTATCCACATAGTCGGAGACAAGAAACTTATTAAACTCAAATAATTGTTCAAAGAACTATTCAGAAAACTGTATAATACGATATAGCGAACGATATAGGTACGCGGTACCTATTACGGTAGGTTTATATGCTGCAAGATAATTATAATCCAACAAACCACTAGGTACTATAAAATACAGTCGTGTAAAACAGTTACAGCATGAAAAAAATGAGACTTCAAAGAAATTTTTTTCAACTTAAGAATTGAACTATGGACTTGCACGCAAATATGTCTAAGGACCATAATTAGCTAGAATTTTACATAGTCGTGTGTTTTTGTTTCGGCATGAACTACACAAGATGGATTTTGAAGAGTCTTAACACTACTGAATTTTTAATAGCAGGCTGAGTCGTAAACCTTATAGATGATCATTCTTTTACGCTCTCTTTTTTTTTCTTATCCTTTATTCAGACGGATTGTTTAAGAGGACCCGCGGGTTTCATTTCATCGTACACTACCTACCCATGTACGTATGTCGAACAATGAATCTTACTGAAATCAAAACGCGCTAAACACAATAAATCGAGAATGGTTTTGCGCGTCTGTTGCAGCGATAACGAGAAAGAAAAAATGGCCCACTCAAACGAATAAAGAAAAACGCGGAATTAAATAAAAACATTGAAAATTTATCAGAAAACAATTAATTAAATGCACATACGTATTGTATTGTAATACCATAGATATAAATCGAATAAAAGGAAGCGATGTTAAAAGTTCTCAGTACATAAAATATATTATGATAGTTTGATTATTTCGTTCTTTCTTGCAAATGCTTTAGCACTGCAGAGTTCATCCGCGTGCCGACAACATTTTTAGTAACCCAAAACCGATTAAATATGATTATTTTATTAACTAGAAACGGGATATATTATTGCATAACGAGGAGTAATAATTTGCCGTTTTCTCGAAACGTTGTTTATAAAAAAAAAACATCGTACTGATTCAAGTAATAAAACCACATAGAGCGCATATTGTTGAAATAATATGTACGTTCCTAAATATTATAATTCGCATCATCATTATATATTACACGAGTAACACCGAAATATATACACACAAAAACTGTGATATCGAAATTCATTAATAGTTTATATTATTCTCACGCGTGTAAAATGTTGTGCTTATTTTTTTTATTCAATTTTAGTTCACACAACGTTTCAATATACAGTTTAGATAAACTGGCGTGTATGCTTTGAGCAACTACGATAGTAATATGCGCGGACGATTGAGGATATGATTATGTTCCAAACGTCAACCAACACAAAGTACAAACCATCATCGGCGACCTATAGATTCGCAGCCAATACCATAGCTATTTACACGGCAACATGAGCACACCTTATATAAAAAAAAAAAACTTCATATGTATATAATACCTAATTACACAAATGATAAGTATAAACAGAAAATAAACTAATAATATTATATTAATTTTTTGAAGGAAAAAAACATTGAAATCCTATGTACATTTTATGCGCAACGTTGCGCTGTACATTCTTTTTTCTGGTGACAAACTACATATTGATGACGATACCACACTGCTTAACTTCTGCAGACCGTGAGGAACAAATTATTTAAAAAATACATACTATGCCAACGGTTTGTGCATTTATTATTATTTTTTTTTTTTAAATACGATATATCGCACCGTTCGCAACTTTTATAACAAACACTGATTGTTTTTTAAACGCTTTTTTACAAACGACGAAACGCAGCGAAATACGCGCTATGTATGAATTTGTAGCTGGGTAAGTATAATATATAAAGTATGATCGTAATAAACGCGTACACAGTCGATTGCATTTCAAAACGCATATCTATCTAGCGGCTTTTTATAAAAAGTTTATATAGGTACCTACCTACATACAGACAGTGCAACTCCACCCGACCCGTTACAATACAATTTTTTGCAATCGCAGCAACCGAATATGCCAGTACAATTATATATATTATTATGTGTGTGTGAGTGTACATAGGTATCTCCTAACAATATTTAAATTACCAAGCAAATACGCTACAATCGGCGCGCGCGGGGCCTACACAATCATTGTCAACATCCATGATATTAGGTCTAACAAAAATGCATCGATCTGTCGACTTATGCTGAAAATATATATTTTTATAAAATCTATTACTGCTATTACTAGCAGTACACCTATTGTAGGTAATAGGTCGTGTAATATCGAATATTTATGTTAATAATTTATAATATCCATCATAATATCCATTGTAATATCGTGTTAGTTCCTAAAAGCGGAAAAGAATATTTGGCCAGTCCACCAAATTAAGCGGTACTACGATCAAACACACAGTTTTTCAGACCAAATTAATTTTTTATCGACTACAGTCGATTGTATTTTGTATATTATATTTTATAATGACACGCAAGTAGGTATATAATAACACATTAAGCACATATGTTTAGTTTATAAGACGGAGTAAAACTGTATAGGTACCTACTTCATAATATTAATGCTGACGATGTAATAATACATTATAACACAGTAAGGTATAATATAACACTACTGTTGACGAAAATAATGACAAAACCGATAACTTTGCACTAATTTGCGTTAAAATAACTAAAATAATAATAAAAATAATATGAAAATGAAAATGAGATTTAATCATACAACAGATAGGTATTATCAAGGTCAAAGGTATATCCTAATCAATTGCGTAATTAAGATAACCGAGTAATTATATTACATATTTTTTAATTACATTTATTAAATATTATTGCAATAATTTGTTTTCTTACATTTTTCTTTCAGAATAATTTATCATATATTCATATGTTTGATAAAACCGTGTCCTTACTTATTACTTATTAGTTATTATGAGTGTATTTCTTAAACGCTTTTCAATATAACGACTATTTAAGGGAAAAATATATCAACACGACAATAATATGTTATAATTATTATAACCATGGGTTGTATTTTATACTAACGTACCTACTATATTATAGGTAAAATTATAAGATATGAACTTTTGTCACGGATGATATTTCTTATCTCCAAACTGATCAACAGTATAAATTGTAAATTTAATGGTACACAAAGCACCACCTATATAGGCACACTCTGAAGGTCTCGCGGTATAGCGTCGTAACAAAAACAATTTCAGAATGTATATAAAATATAGTCCGATGGTAATCCAACTAGTTTATAATATAATAAGTTGACACAAGTTCTGAAGTCTTCGAGGTTTTTCGATTTTATGATAAAAAAAAAAGAAAAATGAAAAAAGGAAAAAAACGTTTGTCATCTACTGTCGGGAAAAACCATCAACCGGAAATGTGCAGGATTACTTATTTGCTAATAGTCAGCGCATCCGGAACGGAATGAGTTGTCTCCATTCATTGTGCAATAGTAAGTAAAAAAAAAATCGGTCAGCGTTTTATGGCCCCGGGCATTTAGTATTTTGTTTTTATTTATTACTTATTAGTTATTCATTATTATACCTATATTTGCAACTATCTTTCTCTGTGCGTGCGTACACATCACAACATCATACTCCAATATCGGTCTGGAGAATGGAGTCAAGGCCAAAACGTTTTGTTCCGGGTGCGCCCTGTATATATTATAAGTTACAATATATTATTTTATATTATGTTCGATACGCGCGTCGTACACAGTACACGTCGACCTCCAAATGTCTTGCCACAGCGAGACAAAATAAAAGCAACAATATAATGAAATTGAAATGGGATTATTTTAATCCATCAGTTAGAAAAAAACTGACGTACTATTCTATGCATATACGATATACCTACGCTCACATTCTAAGGTATAGACAAAAAAAAATGGTAGTGGCGATCACCGCTAATGGGTTTGCACTATTCTATTCATGACGCTCAGAGTTCTCGACCTTCACTGAAAAATAAATAATCAAAAGGCCGTTAAGCTGTATTTTGTTTATAATTTGTATTATTTTTTTGCTTCAAATCGTAATTGTCGAATAAAGCAGTTAACACGCATCATTGTTATATAAAGTAGGTACCTACACCTATAATATAGTGTCACTTAAAATGTGGTACTAGAGGATTTTGGAAGTAGGCCAAACGACTGTACACGTACGTGTGTGAGTATATGTGCATGCATGTGTGTGTGTAAATGCGAAATTTTTGTCGGTTAAAGAAAGACGTGCTCACAATGAAAATAGCGAACCAATACGCCAAGTGTATAAGGAAGAGAGCCAAAAAAAGTTCGCCACATACGAGACATTGAATTTTCACCGTTCCTATTTTTAATGCGTTCAGTGAAACACACGGAGAAGTGTTTGACTAATCTAAACACCTCGGGAAACCTGGTTCGAAGAAAATATTCTGTGTACTGCGCTACTAAAGGAACAAAATAACCGCATAATAAAGCGTTATTGGTTGTACGTCGCGTACCAACACAAATACAATTTGAAAAAAACCTAAATTAAAAAAAAATCGTTTTAATTTATTATCCAGTATAAACGTAGCATTGAATACATAATACTTTACTGTTAAAACTATTATGTATTACTATACAAAATTTGTTTTACCAAGCATAACACACGACAAAACTTTACAACGAAACAAAAAAAAATGTATAGCTCATAATTTTTATTTTACAAATATAACCGTTTCTATTTTAGTAAACAACTTTTCTTCTAGAAATATAAACGTATAATCCTTAATTTTCTAAAAAAATTATACCACCTATGATATACGCGTATATGCCCACGTAAAAGAAAATATATACGCAATCACGCCAAACCGACATTATAAAAAAAACAACGACGACTGCAATTTTATTTTTTTCAACGGCCCTCGACAAAAAAAATATACATATAATCGCATGCGCGCCCATTTATATATATGAATATAAATATAAATATATATATATATATATGTATATAAGCTCCAGGAACAAATAAACGCACTTAAATCGAATAAATAAACAGTAAGTACTTATATATCTCACAATATTAACGACCACGAGTTGTTATTTCGTCTCGGGGTGATGGTTTTGTTTTTATTTCCACTACACACAGTGGTTTATAATACACTGCTTCGGTTTCCCTTATCTAAGGGCGACGAGGAAAAAATGCGAACAATACACGCACATATATTATTTATATAGGAACCTAAATAAGTCGTTACACATATCGTACGAGAGTCTATGTGAGGTAAACTCATTGCTAAGGTAAAAAAAATATGTTCATACAGTTCTTCAAGGTCAGGAAGTCAGGAATTTACATGGTCATCTGCGACGAAGTACATATAAAACGTGCCTGATATATAGGCATTGGTTGAATTGGAAAAAAGGTAGAAGAAACGTAAAAAAGAATCACATTATTAGTGGAAATCATAATGGGACCAACACGCATGCAGCAATATGACATTTAGAAAACTGAGAATGGTCCAGTACGGTGAAATAATTTTTTTTAATTGAAGAAATACTCAGACCTTTTTTCGCGTCACACCTAGCATCACACAAGCTATACGGTTAATCTGGAATTCTAAATAATAAATACCTATACGGCTACAATACATGTACCCAATTTGCAGTGATTAAAGTGGGACAAAATCTTATAAGAACTGCAAAGACCAAATTCCACTTTTTAAAAATACAATAATACTGTCATCTAATACTGTTTCTAATGTACAAATGTTATTTTATAATTAATGATTTTGGCTCATCTTAAGATAACAAAAAGTATAAGTAAAAATATTTTTTGTTTTCTACAAATAAGTTTTCTTCGTCTACAGCAAAAAAATGAAATTTGGCAAAGGGCCCTAATTCTTTTGAGTTTCTCAATAATTGAGAAAAATTGCAATAATATATTTGTTCTTATATACCAGTAGATAATTATAACAGAGGAGGCAAATATCCAAACTTCGGAACTATATTGTTCGCTATATGTAATCGGTATATTTACGTAGGTAGGATATCCTATACATTATTCTCTTTATTATATCTAAGAGCCACCTGGGGTGAGTAATATAATACTTATAGGCTCGTTGCGCAGCATCCAAACAATCATACACACACACATGACACCCTCACAACCGATTCGGCGGAAATATTAGTGATACTAATATTCGTTGGTCGCGAACACGTTTCTGTCGAAGTTGTGCAACGGATATGGTATATATGTATAATGTGTACGGGCGACCGACAGCTGATGGCCATTCAACTATGCAGCTTCTTCTACTACCTATACATAATATAATATTATTATTATACTTACACGCACCACGTCGCATTATGCTGTTTAATCGAAACGGACATAATAGAGCAAACATGATCGTAATACACGTATATATAGTATATACTAAAGTAGTACCTATACCTTTTATAATGTACTATTATAATATGAACGCGCATTACTACATAATATAATATATCGGATACACGACGTTTCTCCGCTGTTTTGTGTTGCGATTTCGTAATGATATTAAAGATCAACTCGTCCGTATATATATATATATATATCTACATATAGGTAACTGCGAGGTATCGTCTCTCACTCGATCACACATATTTATCTCTTCTCGCGTATTCTGATTATTATTATGTTCGTATATGATTTTTTTTATTTGTTCTGTTTCTCTATATATACCGACTGCCTGGCAGAAAAGTTTCGCGGCGACACTATATCTACACGCACGCGCATAATATACATGTTGTCCATTGTACCCATTGTTTTTGTACACGTATATACCCGAAATCATTTGAACAAATCGCGTAGTATTCGGTGCCGAACAAACGAAATGCGCATACAATGTACGGCTGGTTAATTGGTGCAGCAGTCCAATACAAAGCATCGCTCGAAGAAAAGCCATTTTCGCTTTTTATTATGATCGTCATTATATTGCGATGGATTCTAAACTAGAAATTGAATACAATATCTTAATAAGATTTGCGTTGGATCAAATAACTAACTGTATCACGATATGATTTAATCCACATGCCTCATCACATGTGTTTCTTTTTATGTCGCTTACTCACGCACGTTTATAACCGGAACAATGAAATATAAAATTGGTCGACTTGCAGCACCCCGTCCTTTGCTCGGACAACCTGTCGGAAATAGATTAACTTCAGCAGGGCTTGTCAATTAAGTAAGATGACTGATTTAGTGTGAAAACTGGAGACGCGTCATAAAGTCGGGACACGTATTTGCAGAACATTGCTCGAAAAGAATTATAAATAAATATTACAAAAAAATTAAAAACATGCCAAAATAACGTGCTGCCGTCTAATTTACAGAATACCAGCTACCAGTTGTGTAGGTAACGTAACTGCAGTGATAGTGTTCGTGACAAATATTATTCACGAAGATGGAATAAACATGTTTTTTATTTTATTATTTGCAACACACATATATGTAACTTGTGTGAATTTAACTTATCAAATTGAAAAAAATTAAAAATACAATTTATAATAAAAAAATCGAATGGCCTACAGTTGTAAAAATAGCTTATTAAAATACATTTCCTCACCATGATTATAGTTTTTATTTTTTTATTTCTGAATAATATAAAAAATTGTAAACACCTTAGAATTTTAAATACCTACAACTGTGTTAGCTAAAATAATTATATATAGGTAGGCACAAGTAGGAATACGTTTAATAAAATACACTTAATAGTATTATACAAGACAATTAATTTTATAGGACTTCAGTAATACGAGTATTGTTTGTTATTAACCACTTTATTACCATTATGAAATTTATGATAAAACTAAAATACACTAATTTGAGTTTACTGTGATTTTCTCGAAAAAAAAAAACGATGGTATCCGTTATGTTTGGTTTGTCGAGGCATTACTCATTACTTTTATATCTCGCATAATAACTATATAGGCGTATTTTCCGCTACTCCAAATTTAATATCTCCAACGGGAAATGAACAACTGTTTTTTTCTGCCAACGTTGTTTACAAGCCAATGACCATATAATACAACACAATGCATTTACTGAGTAATAACAAAAAAAAATTAACGCAACACGATTGACGTCAATAATATAATATTCACAACAAACATACTTTATTTGCTTACACTGAGTAGTGAGTGCTGAACAGTATAAAGGTTAAAACACTATATTGTGGTTATAAGTCATATTTAATATGCCACACAGTCTAATCTCAAAACTTTTCCTTAATTGAAAAATCGTTTATTAAAGCTCATTGGTAACTAAATTAATTTATTTAAAAGATAACAGATATCGAATGCCATTCGAAAATTAATTTCTTATCCGTGTATTTTGAAGGTAACTGAATAAGCTATTATTTCTTCATTTTAATATATAATTAAGCACGAAAATATAACAGGAAATGTATATGCCTAACCTGCAGCTTCCGATATATATGGAGGGTATTTACAGTGATAAGTGATAAAGTACAAAACATTCACAAAACTAAGAAATAATTGCAATAAATAATATAAATATTACATGGAAGTAAAATAAATAATATCCGAAGATCGTAGCACGAAGCTAAGTAAAACATGAAAAGTATCAATGATAAAAATCAAATACATTTTTAAAGTAGAGTTTAGGCCACTATTTTTCTGTAGGTCATTCTAACATAATATATTATATGTGTTATAGGTGCAGTATTGTAGTCAATTTAAACTTGATATCGGTGAGTCATCGGAAACACCCGAGCTAATCTTCTACAGAGTTAATCAAAATGTTAGTCACAAAAAGTTAAATTTTTGATTAGAAACTTTAACGACACTTAAAAATGACATGTGATTACTGATTAGTAATACTCAAAATGTTTTGAATTGATTGTCTTCGTTTGAAGATCGTCTTAAAAAATAATCAATGTAGGACTAAATAGTGATTATAAGATTTTATACGTAAAATGTTAGTATTAAATTATATTTATAAAATACTTAAATATACGTTAAGCCAATATTTTAATTTGATAGAACCGAGCACGTGTTAGGTACATATAATTACGTAGCACAAGCTGATATTAGGCGCCATAATAACTAATGAGCAATCTACAACGTACAAAGCGCGGTGGTAATAGTTATATGAGGATTCTGAGTTTTAATTTTATATGGAAATTCCGAAAAGTTTGTTGAGAAATTGCCACCTAGCAACCATTAGAATTTTCATGTGATTGTATGAGATCATTTGAGTTTGATCGACCGAACTTCTAAAACAATTTAGGGGAGGATTGTGAAAGTTTGACCATGCAGTATTGTGCAGGCTTTACAGTGAAACGACGAAATTCCGTGTAATTTAGAGCATGATATACAAGAAAAAATACGTTTAAATGTGGTTATGTGTCGTTATTATTAAGATGATACGGAAGCTATAGAGTTGTCAATGGTAATTCACTCCTACCACAGTAAAACATATTTGGTTGCCGTAATTTACATAAAACATGTAGGCATGTAGCGATTCGACCAATTCTAAGTACTTAGTAGTTTAAAATTACTACAAATCCATACATTTTTTTTATTAGAAATTTAAAATTTAAAGTTTTTAATTAATTTCGCATAAGATAACTTGGTTAATTTATTTTTTGTAAAATTAATTCATACATAGATAACTACAGATTTTAAATTCACACGGAAGTTATTGAAATTTACTACTTAACTGCTTAATTATAACCGGAGTAGAGCTTAGGTACCTATACATTTCCAAAGACTTGTGTGTATTTATACGCATGAATGATCCACATATTCAATATCAACGTTTTTTGCATTGACAGCTGATTTTTACAAGCCACAGTCGATAGCGATTAACTGACAGTTAAAAACGTAACAGTAAATCGATGATAACTTCTGCAGATGCTGCACTACTGTAGTACAGTATTGGCTGGTTACGGTCTTAGTGGTAGGTAAGTTTCACACCGCGAATAACTGCTTTAAACATAATATCCGCTAGTCTATAATTATTATGGTGGTCAGAATATTCATGTAGCATGACGTTTTAAGCAATAAGACAAATTAAAAAGCAGCGCCATTTTATTATGGTACTATAATACCTACGCAGCAGCCGTCATTTCAACGCGTAACATTCAGAAGGATATTATAGTTACAACGGTGGTCTTCACACTTTACTCTGTATGAAAAGCATTAGCGGAACAAAAAAAAATCCGTTCCATCGTAAAACCGATATGCTTCTGTTGCTGAACATGATTACATGAAAGTATTAAATGTATTTTACACTACAAGTAATTTCACTTAAAAGTACTAAAGTATATATTTTATCAGTATATTTTTCGCATTTTTTCGAAGCACACTATTATTGACAAAAATACATTTTATAATCTTGTCAAATACATAAGCAAAGTGGCGTCAATTAAACACAGACATACATATGTTCACAAAACCGATACAACTAAAATAAACACAACTAAAACGATTTAAATGTTGTTATTAATATTACAGATGAGATTTATAATTTAATAACTTACTAAATAATTTATTTTTATTTAATTGGTCCTAACTCCTAATTGACCTACATTAGTAACTTTCTAAATAGAGGTTATGTCATTTAAAGTCATGGTTTATTCTAGCTGATGTACTCGAGTGTCGGTCATTGTACTAAACAAACTTATTAACCGTTATTTTAACCTTTGATTTTCGCATAAAACACTTACTTTTTATATTTAACAATTGTTAAACAATTATTTTATGACTTGATCAATAAAGCATAATAGCATTTTGCATTATATAATTGGTAAAATAAATTAAAACAACAAAGTACTTCGTAAAACGTTTATCGATGAAATTTAACAGATGATCTCAAAATATATAAATAAATTCAAGTGGTAGCATTAAATTCTTATATTATGTTGATAAATATGAGCAAAATATTGCAACCATCACAAAAACAAACACTTCTCAAAATTAGCTAATGTTAATGTGTATATATTTATTTGTAGTGTACCTAAACTATACTGCACTACAACTATACGTGTGTATTATAACCAGTAGAATAGTTCTATAAAAATTACCTATGTTAATGAATTGAAAAAAATCAATGCATTAATAAAAAAAATAGGTACACCAATAGAAAAATAATTAACACATTTGAATTATATTTTCGTTATAACCATTAAGTGACACATTCAAATATATATACATATTTAAAAGTCGATAAAGTTGCAAGCTTTAAATAGGTAATTCTTAGTATATAGTTTCTGAAACAAATTAATTTCTTGTATTCTCTAAAGATCCATGAGAATAAAACAAAATTCTAAATCATTTTTGTGAGTTGCTTTCGAAGTTAAAATTAATTTAGGTATACTTATAATAACATTCTTAAAATGTGTACACGTCTAAATCATAATGGCTTGAATAAAAAATAGTATGTACTTTTAATTAGAATTATATTGGCTATACTCCCTACATTAGAATTGAAACCCACTGCAGATAATAGATGATATGCATATATATAGTTTTGTTTTAATTATATCTTTTGTAAAATCGAATCATAATCAAAAAATGAATACACAAAATACAAAAAAAAAACAATTGTTATGACAACCTTGAATTAGGCAGGAAAAATAAACACACGCACACACACACACACACACACATTTGAATAAACACAACTCATAAAATAATATTACGCGAATATCATAGGTATAGTATAGCGTCGACGAAGAATATCTATATATCGTCATATTGGCTAAATACTTTTTTATGCGTAAAAGGAAACGGATATTCCAAGTGATGAACATTAGAAGAAATGCATCCGCCTAATGTTCATGATTCAAGTCAATATATATACGATGAGTAGATCGTACGAATAAACACCCAGATATTATTCATTTCGATTGCAGTTGTGGATAAATGAAGAAAAATAGTGCTGTTTGAACCAACAGATTGTTGGTGATAAAAAAAATGTAATTATACACGGTTGGTGATAAAATTTAACGATAGGTACTTGAAAAAAAAAAGTACGTTAAATTTGAAACCACGCATAGTATTGTACACAGGCGACATTGAAATCATATCGCGGTGATTGATAACCACACAATAAAATATACGCCTAGCTATCAGTGAGTACTCGTATAGTTATTATTTGCATTGTCATTTGTTATATATACATAGGTTCATAAACTTTTTTATAAAACGTATAATACGTTAAAGTGACAAATGGCTGCATATTATGATTAAGTAAAAATCTGGTCGGATGATTTATAAGTCACCACGTCTAGTATACGCTAATATACGCTAACGTATACACATGTACGATCATCATCTTATAATATATTATATATATATTATTATATTATACATAAAATACAAGCCCATAAACCAAAAATTAAAACAAATAAAAATTGATGAATATAAATATTAAATACTATGTTTTATCAAAATACAAGCAGTATAAAATAAATAAATATACACGAGTAACAACCCTTTCGTTACATCCCAAGTAATTTGGGACACGTGAAGGGGATAATTCAACTATAATAATTGATTAAATAACTCTCAGGGAGTTAAATGACAACAATAAAAAACATTTGAAAAAAAAATGAATCTGTATAAATATAAAGACCATCCTAATTGCACTATATATATATACATATTATATTATAATATACGAATTTGACTTACCTTTTTTAACCAGCGGCTTTTGACCGAATCGGGCGAGCCACCAACGCAACAGGCGGCGAAGCAACGAGAACCCATTGGTATATCCGGCGGCGGGTTTTCCGGACTCTGAGTACTTACGGTGGTAAGCCGGTAGTCCACCGGCGGCGGCTGCAGCGACATCATCTTTCTTATTGCCGCCAAACTCTTCGATCACCGGCGACACCACCGAAACGGGAGTGACAACGGCCGTGTGGTGTTCCCTGCTGTACGGCGACATGTGCACTTATATGTATATATATATATAATATATAACAATATGCTCCTCAGCGTTCCAGTATTCACATTATATCCTTCGTCACAGCACCAGTCTGTGTGTATACATTTTTTCTTTATAAAAACGTTCGATTTTACCAAACCAAATACGCCCCTCTCAGGACCGGATTAAACCAATCAAAGGCACTATATTATATTACGAACACTTGGATACAGTTATAGGGGTCAAGTACCCAAATTGTCAGGACAATCTTATTGGAAAAATGTAAAAATGTCATCAGTAAAAACTAAAAAGTGATAAAATATAACTCAATATCTAATGATTGTATTTGTTGATTGTTTTTTACTATATCATACTGTAGGTTAGTGTGTAACTTTAGTTGTAATTGTATAATGTATACATTATGTGCTGCGTTTTATGGTTAACCCGGCCCTCCACACACGTCCACCACGACAGCCGATTCTATATAATACGCGTACAATATATATATAACATGATAGGGAATATAAATCGCGAATTCTGATCGATCGATCGTCTCACGAATATATTTTCAGACGAACACGCGATATAGGTAATAATATTTATTCGCAATGTGACGAGTATATAGGTACCTAAGTAATGATGGATATATATAATATACTCTTCGTCGGGTCCGCCGTAGACAATGAAACAAAAGAAGCGGGACGGAAAGATTGCTTCAATGACGTGATGCCGACAATCCAGCAGAAGATTTCGAAACGCGGGGGCGTGATCAACATTCTATACATGGCTGCGGCAACGAAGAGCAACCGATTTTAGTGTGAAAGAGTCGGCGGTAGTGGTTGATGGTGGCTGTGGTACAGTGGCAATACTTAAGTAAAACTCGATAACATTATAAAAATCCGACGAAACCTTTTGCTATTTTCATAACCAATATCCGTAATGTTAAAATACTTTTTACTAACATTTTTTTCGTTTTATATTTTTATCTAATGTCTTCTAAATTGACATTATTTTTTTAATAAAAAAAAATTGCCTTCAACGGTTAAGTATAATTATGTATGTCATTAAAAACATTATAATATAAAAATAATCAAATAATATTAAACGCACGCATACACCTAACGTTATAAGGTTTTCAGTGAGCACATTATTTTCGTTTCAAGCAATTATGTACAACATATAATATATATAATATATAAAATTGTATATTCGTATACATTTTTAAAGTTTTATGTCATAAATTCCATAAATGCAATAAAATGTTATACATAATACTATGTCATCGTTTGAAATTCAATACGGTACCTATAACATATTATTTAATTTCAAAGTTATTTTTAAATGTAGAAAAATATGCAAATTCTAAATTATGAGAAAAGCGCTTTTTAAAATGCATGTAAAACATAATAATATATTATAACGTAGGTACATAAAAGTTTTGTATTTTAAAAAAACGTTCAATTGATGCCACAAATTATATTGATTTTTGCATATTGCGTCTAGAAAAAATAATAACAGCAAACAAAACAATAATATTTCAGATCTTTGATTAATTATTCTCCAAATCTATAAAACTGTTTTCGATGTGCTCCATTAATAAAATTAGTCACCATCGTTACTATAATACTGATTTAAGTGTGAAATTTCGAATAAATATGTAGTAAGAAAATACAATTAACATTTAACAATAAAAAGTTATTTACATATTATTCTGTTGTTGAAGTGTTAATTTATCATAATATATGAAACCATTTCTATTCAATAACTAGAATGGATATCTTCAATTAATACAAGAATGGAAAAAGCAATTCAATAACCTAGAGTTTAGAGTTACGTCAATGACTTTTCGCGGTCATTACCGTTATTCCGGTTATGGTTGTGACTGTGACAACCGGATTGGTACCATTTTTCCTTCTGTCAACGTAACAAACAACAACGGGCAATTACGAACAGTGTTATGAAGGTTTTATCTTAAAAGAGGAAGACACATGTATCCTCTTCAGGGAAATTACACTCATATAACGACCTATCAGTAACTACTGATAGGTCATTAACCGTTTAACGTGCGTTTACCCTAAAGATAAAGAAACACACCTTATTAAAATATTTGGTAAACATGATATTTCAGTATTGAATTATTAAATAAGTATATTCGTTGTTGGTTGGTGATATTGTTTTATTTTGCTTATAGTCTGGCGTGCAGGCAACCAACATATTTTTTTAGGAAAGTAAATAGGGACGCTTTTTTATTATTTATAGTTCATATGTCTATACTTATTCAATAAACAATTTATATTATTATAGTTTCAATTCTCAATCTAACAAATTGAAAAATTGAGGTTAAATCCACGCCCAACACTTATGAAAATGGACACTTGGACACGGTGAAAGAAAATGATCGATAATATTGGCTAAATATGACTACATGTCATAATTTTATGCCAAAGAATATAGAACGAATATATATTTTTCGATGAAAATGTCAGGGTTCTTTGCAATACCTTTGCCAACGTACAGGGTGGGCGTTTCAACTATGAGTAAATTATTGGGTCTTGTAGGCAACAATGGTGACAAAACTCTGAAAGAAAGTGCAATGATAACAAAATAACCGGAAGAGGAGTGTGTTTTTAATGATGAATTGTCAATAAACATTTAAAAAATAGTCACTCAATTCAAAGGTGGCCTTGGGATACACCATTTGTCATTTTTTATTTATTATTTAGTAGACATTGTCTATTGACAAGCATTTAATGAAGGATAAAATTAAAATAAATCGAACAACCTAATTTACTACATTATTATATTATTTCAAGTATAAAATTAATATTTTATTGTTTGAAACAAAAATATACAGAATTTTTGAAACCTATTTCACACAAAATTTGTTTCTTTATTAATTGTCAATATAATAAATAAAAGATATTAAATATGACCACAATTTGTGAGTTCGACTAAATTGACTAAATTCTATGTATTTAGGTAATTTAATAGTAAATGATTAAAAGTATGTTGAGAATAAATGTAAATATTTAATAAATGTGCAGACACACTCTTTCAATATATATTAGGTATCGGTCAAACCAGAACGATACCCTCGTAATTTAGGTAGGTATACTTTAAATGTCAAATGTCAAGGGCAAATATGAGGCAACATCATAAAAACCTTTCGTTTTTATCATCGCTAACTACTTAAAACTATCAGCAGCAGGTAAGTTTGTATATTTTACGGTTAGTATATCGAGCGAAGAGAAAATGATAAGAAACAAAACACGAAAACGGATGTGGGTACCTATACCGACCGTTTTACCCATACAATAATATCACGCGAGAAAAACGTAACAAAGCGTGTATAACTTATTCTTACGATTGCTGGAAAACGATTTGAATGAGAGAAAGCCACATATATGTGCGTATGAAAAGGATCGTGAACAGCGAACGCCGCCGGGGTCGTGATATATCCTTGCTGCCGCAAACAGCAATGATCAACGGGGGCGATGAGACGACAATGTGATTTTTCGATATATTTTCTTCATTGAACTCTATACATACATTTGCATGGCCCATTCAACGCGAGCACAGCGGTTCTGTTTAACAAAGCGTTTTTGGAGGTGCAGAAAACTACCAAGTCACCAGGTGTGGAATATTATACGTCATAGGTATATGAAGTGTATTCATTTTTTTGTGTACCCGAAGAAGAGATAAAAAAAACATGTGGGAGGACCATCGGTCGCATATAGAGGTATATGTACCTACCTATAAATTTAAATGTCAAATTATGTACCTATACATTGTAGGCAAACTGTCATTAATTTTTTTTATGGTAATAATTATAGTTTAAATATTTTTTCTCTAAGGTTGTATTTTATTAACATTTCGCCGTTTAAATACTACTCAACTAAAAATATTGATGTTAATGGTAGGTAATAATATAAATTCAGATATAAATTAAATAAACGTCATGATAGTGTAATATTCTCAGTTGATAAGGACAGTAATATAAAAACTACATCGTTGCCCTACTAATTTCATACTTATGTACATAGAATGTGGAATAGAATAATTTTAAAATGCAAATACATTTTTTTTATTACCTAACGATATGTACGTGAATCATTATTTATTTGATAGTATATTTTGAAATAATAATATTTCGTTTAAATATAATTTTGTACAAGATTCGCGACACTTTTTTCATACTTATGGCAAGTTTGTCTATTGACTATATATAAATACAAAAAAAAAACCTATAGGTAGGTAATCTAAATTGTTTTTAGAATTCACTCATTCAAAATAAAAATAAAAAATCAATATTCAATAATGTTATATACCTATATTATGTATAATTTAAAACATTAATATCATTGAACATCCTAGTCCCAACAATTTAAATTGTACTAAATGTAATGTAGATACCTACAATTTTATACAGATTTTAGCTGTCGATTTGTTTATATATATCTGCATCATTATTAATAATAATATTAAACATATTATTATTATAAACACACATAAAACGTAATATTGACTTTGGGCAAAGTATAAATTTGAGAATTTAGACTTCAAAAAATAAGGAAACGTACCAGAAGCAAAAATGCTTTTGACAGGTTTGTCTTAACAAAGGTGTAGAGAAATTATAAAAGTTTATCTTCACGTTTCACATTCGTCATGCTCGTCATGCTCATTGTACAAAACGGGAAATTATTTTTGAACACATTATTTTTTTTAAAAACTTGTGAATAAATACAAAAAACGATTGTCTGCCAAGTTCTAAGCAAAATAATTAATATCATAACACTACAAATTTTGACCAAATATACAAATATATGATGATAAATTAATCTTCTCCGCCCGGATGTACAATTGGATAATATTATTTTCAATTATAGGAATACAATTAAATTAAGAAGCACTATTTTAAATTAATAAACAAGGTAACAATCATTTAAATATATTATACGTATTACACAGTTCTTTAAAAACAAATTAATATTCAGAGTTTATAAGAGGTACCTATACCTACTTAGTTTGTTCTAACAATTTGTATGACAGTTTAAAAGTAGAAATAGTTATTGTTAATTTAAATATATGAATGTATAACATACTATATTATAAAGAATTACTACCTATTTACTACCTAAATAGACACGGTTTTATTCAATCAATAATAATCCCTTTGTACATAAATACATAATATATATTGCTCAACTATAGGTATTTACTTTAAAAACTCGTAAAAATATTTGGGTAGATACCAATAATAAAAACTTTTAGAAATTGTGATTTAAAATAAAAAACGCAGGTAATCAATATTTACTAAAATGCTAAAAAAAAATTTCAATATTAGACATTAATTGTCTCATACGTTGGTTATTATTTATTCTAGAGAAAACTGATATAAATCCATAAATAATCATACCTAGGCACTTTCATTATAATACATTTTTTAAAAGGACGTGTATTAATTTTGATCAGCATTTCATTTATTTCAGATATATTGTTGATAGCTTAAAATCAAACACTTACTTGGCATATAATTTAAGTTAAACATAATATTATAATGTTTCATTTATTAGCCTCAAAAACTATAATTCCTAGGTTTGTATTATTACTTATTAGTTATTGTTATTACTCATTGCATCTACATGTATATAATGATTATTGTTTCCACTTCCCAGTCAATCCAACACTCGGAAGCAATCAATTTAATGTAAACATTATAACATTACACAGCTCATTGGTGTTTGCAAAAGACTTCGTCGGACTTAAAATATAATAATAATCATTCAACGTGTATAAATACCATTCAGCTGTTTATTTCGTCCTTAAAATATAATGTCTTTAGACCTTTTCAATAATTAAAAGAAAAAAAAGACAAATTCACAGGCTGTTAAATATAATTAATTAAGTAGGTGCCCAACACTATTATGATAATATTAACTAATGTAATTTAACATTAATTGACACTATAAAATAGATTAAAATCGAAAAACTTATAAAACGGCACTTTTACGGCGCACTAAATATGACAATATTATATTTAGATATGAAAAAAAAAACACAGTTTTAACGAGAGAAAAGAATAACCACGTGTGTATTTTAAATATCACCAACAATATACTATTTTATTATTATTATTATGGTTACCTACAGGACGGCCGCGGTTTGGATCGCGAGCAACAACGGCGACAATGCACGCGGACGCACGGATCGGCGGGAACAACAACACTGCAGCGACGGCCGACGGATAGGGAAAAGACAGAAACGCGGCAGTAATAGTTCCCTCGACGGCGGCGGGCGCTCGCGAGTTTTTGAATTCCGCCAACGGACGTTTACAAACGTGACGTTGGCGCGCATGCGCAAAGACGTAGGTCAAGGCGCGCACACTTTCCATTACCCAGCCCTTCCCCTCTGTCACACCAGCGATTACCCACCCCTCCTTAAACCACCTCGTTCGTTGTTTGGCGGTGTTAACGTTTTTACCTGGTCCATCGCACCCACACTCTATGTGACCGTGTTGTACACGATTAACTTATGATTTTAGATTTTTTAAGCTTTTATGTAGGTAATCTGTTTTAAAATTATTGAATATTGGGTTTTTAATCTAGTCTAGTGTAATATCGTTGCGTGGATTTGGCTCGAAATACAAGATAATCCGATACATTGAAAAATTATAATAATATACATAGTACACGTGGTGTATAAAGTAAAACTCCTTCGTATAGTATTAAATAAGCTACAGGTAAACAATTAGCGTGATTACTGCGTATACTTATATATATTCTGCCTAGAGGCTATAGCCGTTATCTGGCACGTTAAAGATAGGTAGGCTTACGGATATGCGTTTTAGGAGGTAAGTATTATCTAGTATCTATACATTATATAA
Source organism: Nasonovia ribisnigri (assembly GCA_027563435.1). Taxonomy (NCBI): domain Eukaryota; kingdom Metazoa; phylum Arthropoda; class Insecta; order Hemiptera; family Aphididae; genus Nasonovia; species Nasonovia ribisnigri. The sequence continues at coordinate 126,835 of JANEHU010000134.1, forward strand.
TAGCGTTTTAACAAAACGTGTTTTTTTGCCCTCAAACATTATTATAGTAGAATAAACTAGAAATACACTTCACATTTATATTTTAACTTTTAAGTTATATATCATATATTTATATACAGCCGTCGGTTGAAACGAAACGACCAGCATCGGATCTTAATCGTTCGAACGATATTACAAGTATATGCGGCATACGCATATAACATAATATAAATGACATGTACATTGTACGCGATATAATATGTACATTAAACACAGTTCCCCGAGAATATTAACTAATATAATATGAAATGGTGCTCAGTAATGAAATTCATATCACAATAATACATACTAGTTACTACGGAGGGTAAACCACCGCGCAATTATAATGTAGTAGGTAAATATTATAATAAAGATTATAATAAATAAATAAATGTATAAATCCTCGACTAGGCACCCCGTGTGTTTCAACGACGAAGCAGTTTTAAATTAATAATTCTGTTTTTATTAGTCGTCAAATTAAATCAAACAAAGACGATTAACAAATTACAAAAAACCACGTTTCTTGTTATTTTTGTACACAAGTATACATACACAAGCCATGTTACAGATCTTTTAACAGTATTATCATGTGTTTTTGAATACATAGGTGATATACCATATACCGTTACACAGAAACATATTAGGTGACGACGTTAGTTCAACAAAAACAGAAATGTTTTTTGTGTTTTCAATGAAACATGACTATAAAATATTTAGCCATTTAAGGCAGAGTAGGAACAATAAAATACTATAACGGAATCATTTTTTGAAACAAAGATTTATATTTTAATATATTATATTAGCTAGGTATATTTATAATAACCAGATTCTATTTGGTAGATAAAACAAGTTGTAGAGTATGTTACATTATTCAAACGTGAAAAACGAATCATTGAATATTTTCATAATACACATTTAAAATTTTTACACTTACAGTTGTCATGGAAACATTCAAAATTAAATTAAATTAACCTAGTATATTTTTATAACCAAAAAATTATTCAGGTATCTGAATTGCCTATTTAAAGAAAATGATGTATAATATAATATAATATAAATTCAAAAATCAAACTAATTTAAAGTATAGTGGAAATATAGACAACTACAACAATTTTCAATATGAATTGTGTACATATTTAATTGAATATTGACATATTGAGTTATCTCTAATTGTGTTATTACTATTTAATATAAACATATTATAATATATTTAGATCAATCAATGCCGTATAATACTTTCGATTAATTGTGTAGGTACCTATATTTAAATTAGTTTATTTAATCATAATTTATTCATAATGAAAAGTATAAAATACTTTGGTTCCCTCGTTTTCACAATGTAGGTTACGGGAATTAATTATTTCCCTAATTGTATTCTAACTACCTACTCAAAATGTAATTGAAATATAGGTATATACATCGTTATTTTTTACGATAATATATTATTTGCACTATCAAAATGGGGTCAACCATACTCAACCGCTATTTACCCACAATAAGTTTGATTTGTGAAATAAGAACTCTTATGCATTGCTTAAATTTACTGCAGTCAGCAATGTATACAATGAAGAAAGATGGAATCCATCTTAGTCCGTGATGTTTACTTAATATTAAATGACAAATAGCTGTAAATAGCAATATATGTATTTGTATTATATAAGATTCAAATATGAAATATACTATGATTATGAACTAAATAACAAATTTTGCACAATTTTGTAAAATATTTTAACTATTAATATCATTCAATTTAGTATCTACCTATATTAGACATTTTGATTATAAATAACATTCAAATAAATAACCACAACTAACCTAAACTAAATTATAAAAATATTTTTATTTATTTTTAAATTATATCACAATATGTAGGTATCGTGTTATTATTATTGCATTTTTTATTAAATTGAATTAGTTTAGCAAACATGTATCAGATATTATATCTAAAACCTAAATATCAAATACCAAATCTTACTAGTGAAATAATTAAGCCTTATTTTTGACATTACATTAGGTTGAACAACCGCATACATATATAGGTATGCACTATGGAGTGTTGTCCACAAAGGTAGGAAGGTAAACACAATAAATACGGTTACGGTTATTCAATTAAATTTTACACAAATCATAATTTTAAAAAATGTTCAACAATACATAGTTTTTATAATGTAAAATAAATAAATAAATAGAACAAATCAAAGTTGGCCAATAATTCACCTTTCACATTTCTCACTATGTGTAGGTAAGTATGCATATATATATATTATATATATTGGCCTGTGAAGCCAAGTTTCAGATATTGCTTAACTAACTCGCTGCCCATTTGCCAACCTAACCAATTAACTAACTATCGTCTATGCAAGCCGTCTGCAAAACACAATTGAACTTCACACGATATTCTTTGGTAGGTAGGAAGGTGTTTCTCGGCTGGGACTTTCGATAACCTACTATTCTCAATGCATCAATTAACAGTTAAATCATCTGAAACACGAACACGCCACACATCTCCCAATCTCTCATTGTGTTGAATATAATATACGTATATATACTGTATACGTCATTGTATTTATAATATATTATATACGGTACAAATAACTATTATATAGTAACCGATGCCAATCTGCTGCAACCGTAACAAATTTTATAATTGTTTTTACCGGTTAATATCGATCATAAAGTTAAGTGTAAGTATATTTTCATAATGATGCATACAGTACTTATACCAATATTGGAATATAAAGTGTATAATAATATGATTAATGGGAACAATGCCAAATAGTATAATAATTGTAACAAAATTACATTTTGTTTTACCTGTTGCGGCCGAGCTTGTCAAACAGGGCCATATACAACTAACCTGAAACAAATGTTTAAAAGTTCAAATAACAAATTTATAAAATAAAAAATAAAAATAATGTAAAAATATAAAAATATAAAAACAAACTTAAAACAGTGAAAAAAGCTTAATGACATTTTCACTGCATTATTTAATTAACATTTAAAGTTATTCGAAAACATCAATCGAATACATTAGTTTAAGAATATAGTAACACTAAAACACTAGCTAAATAATATAATTGTAATGATATATCATGTTTGAATGTTAAACACTTGTATTTTCTGAACGCAAAATGTATTCAAATTTAAAAGTACAATAATTTGTTCGTAAGTAATATATTATATTAAATGATGAATTTGAAATTACAGAAAAACTAACTGTAATACCTATACACGATATATAAGAGATATTTTGTATATTATACATTTACTATCAACTTATGCTTAAAATTATCAGACAATAAAAGTACTTGGAATTCTTTTTATAACCATTTGTTTAAATACACTAAAAGGTACAGTTGCGTATACAGTCATTATGAGATGATATAATATAGAGCATGTACTTCAATAAATTATAAAAACACTTAAACTTGAAGTATCGATTTGATGAAATAAAAATCTGTCATGATTTGAAGAATAATGTACTATGGAAACTAAAAACATAATAAAATCAAAAAAACTATTGTGATACATAAACGGACGAGAATAGATAATGTCAAAATAATTTGAATGGAATCAGAAATAATGGAATGAAAAAATTGGTAATTATTTTTATAAGAAACAGACATGTACTCATATAATGACCAGTAGGTAAAACACTAAGTAATCCAAGGAAAAAAATTAATATTTCTTCGTTTCAAGTCTAATAATTAATAGTAGATAGATTCCTAATACTATAATATCTATATTGGTAAATATGATATAACATAATCTCGAGGAAGATATTATGCTTTACTAATTTATATGAATCGTAACTAAGGACAAACTTTATAATAGCGTGGTTTAAACTAATTTACATATTTCCTGGCAAAAGCCGGTAATAATTTAGCTGATAAGTTATTATTAATAAATAACTATAAGTATTGAGTACATGGAATACTGATAGAAAATAATAGTGAAGGAGAATCAAAACCACATACATACAGTAAGTTAGACAGTTGTCATATTGTACAAGATTTGTTGTTTGGATTTACTTTTTACACTTCGAAACAATGTAAAAAAATATGAGTGTTAAGAGGTTGATAGATAAAGATATATTATAACATTATAATTTCCAAATAATCATTTATTGATAAAAATAAGTTGTTGAATTTGTGTACATAATACATATACATGTACATAATGTTTTGTATTAACACGTAAACATGGGAAAATTATTTTTCGTGCGTAAGACAAAAACTACGGACTTTTCATATAATATGAAGTAACGTAAAGTGTTTATCGATATTCAATTTAATAATGACGTGTTTAAAATAAACAACAAAACAGAATAAATGTTTGTAAATCGAGTTTCAAATGGAAAGGTGTAAAACAAAAATATTCAGAAATTGAACGCTAAATGCACATGCACAAAAAAGTTCACATTATTAGATTTTAAACGATGCCAAGAATACCTATATGGGTTTACAATGATTAATGTTTTTGTTGTTTTACCGCTTTTTTCACGAAATAGTACCTATTTGCAGTAACCAGCGGTTTTCACCAAAATCCATTTTGTTATAATTCAAAAATGAAAAACTGTGAAAACTTAAAACTGATTACCAAATATTTATATACTTTAACATTTTCTAGAATTTATAAGTTTGTAGTCATTTAAAATAATTGTGCAAGTTTTTTTAATACCATTTATAGACTTTTGAAATAATTTTTTTTAACTTTTTTTTGATTTTTATATACCTAATAAAATTTTTGGTTTTAAAGTAAAAAAGCCTGATTATTTATTGAAGTTATAAGTTTCTCATACCTGAATTAAAAAAGCACACTTACTAGATATCTTTCCTCTGCAAGGAAAATTGATAAATCATAGATATGTTTAGGGTATATAAGTAATAACACCTACCTTATTGCTAATATAAAAATAAATTACTAATAGCAATATTGCCATAATGGTATATACTATATAATAATATATCCTTAGGTTCGTAGTTCATGGTATATTCATATGGCTAAAATGATTAGTCATCGAATGTAATTTTAATACGTTTATTACAGTGACCTATACGAGGTGCATTCAACACCTGATATATATACACTATACAGCGTAGCTAGTTACATATTTTTTTAGAATTGAACGACTCTTTTAATTAGTTTTATATTTTTTGTACGTCTAACATCACGTTTTTGAATAGTAAAGAGGTAGGTTCTAAATTTGATTCAATCGTCAACATTGAAAACAGTGGTCTCTAGAAGCAAATTTGTTCTAGTATAAAATAGTCAAACCGGACCACCGGAGTATTTACGAAACACAAGTTTCCATCAAGATCAGTTTTCTTTTTTATATCACAAGAGTTACTGCAATAAGGAATAATCGTATATAGTGACATGACAATTCCATCAAAAACCTACTTATATATTAACATTTTTTATTAAACAGAAGAAAATGTTATTATTATTATATATTTATAGACATTTGAAACTTTTTTAAGTTTTTAATTGATTTAGTTTATGTTAACAAATATTTGTATTTCGGTGAAAAAAAGCATGACAATTGAACACAAGGATGTTATTGAAAAGTTTTTATTTGCAGGTAAAAAACATCAAAAAATTATAGTCTCATGTTCACTTGAAGGTTTTTATGTTTATTAAATTTAATATATCCAGCCATTCACCTCCGTCCTCCTTAATACATTATGTTTTAAGTTAACAGATTAGTTTTAATTTAACAAATACACTTTATTAGCGTGATGTTATTTATTTTAACAATAAACAAACAAGGTGATTAAAAATCTATTTTCAGCTCTTAACATTTAGATTATAAAAAACAGAAAAAAACTATTCAAAACATTAATCTCCTCTGAACGTGTTGTTCACATTTTGGCACAAATGTTTTAGGTGAAGGTTGAACATTTCAAATGAATATATCACTCGTCACTAGTGAAGTGTAGACAATTACTTCTCCTCCACCGGTGTAGTTGGTATCCATAAAAACGATTATCGTGTGCTCGTTTATCATTATCTCAATGCTAATTTATTTATTCACCTATTTGAATCGTTTAAATAAATATAAAGATCAGAATCTTGTTTGATGAGAAAGTGAATCTAGTTGGTGCATTATGGAGATAAAATCCCCAAAAATCACAGAGAAAAAGAAGGAAAAACGGGAATTTTTAAGCAAAATCTATTATGATTTTTGGTGTAATTCTAAAACAAATGACCGTAGATACATGGCATTTTCACTAAATGTTTATATTAACATTTGCTATACACCATACAATTTTCAAAATATTTTAAAATGTTCTGAGCTGTTTGCGGACATTTTGAATTTTTTTAGTTCTTTTTCTATAAATATAAATAAAATGTTATTTGTTGGGTCAAAAAGCGTGAAAATTGAATACAAGGCTCCTGATATATTGTTACAATAACAATTGAAAAATATTAAATTTTTTTTATAAACTTTTTTATAAGTTCAAATTACGACAAAATGTATCATATTATATAAAAAAATTAAAAAATGATTTTGTAGTTAAAAATGTATAAAATGTTCAACTGTTATAGCTAAGGATTGAACATTTAAAACAAGGTTTCACGTAAATAGGTAAATAAATTACTTTATTCACAATAGTATCATCAAATATACTTAGTAATATCTGATCTTCGCTCAGAATCGCTTTTCGTATACAATGATATTAATTTAATTAATTAATTCCAATTTAACACCATCCATTACAGTTACCCACTTACCCACCTTTTTTTTTTTTATTATGATTATCTTACATCCCAAAACCGATTTACAATATTTTAAATACCATTGATATTGTAAATATATTTATAATCAATAACAATTCATAACAAATTTAAAATTTAAAAATTCCGAACTACCAATATATTAGTTATTGATGATTTCAATTGATGTTTTGTTTATACACATGTATTATATACGTCATAATATAAAACATAATCATTTTTATAAATAAAACATTTACATTTATCTCATGGTTCATTGTTTGATAACAATCATCAGTCATCAATTTCTTATAGAATTATTAATTTGTCATCCTAATATTGCAACTAGACGTCCTAGATTATAGATTATAATATTACAATATCAATAAATAATAAATAATATAGGTACCTACACTTAAATTATGTTTAATATATTTTACTTATTAAATAATAATAAATGAAAATACCTACGAATAAAATGTGAGATATAATACCTATATAAATAATGAAACTACAATACTGTATTTTATTTAAATCTTATACATTTATTTAATTACAGAATCATCGATAAAACGATTGTTCTAAAAACGCATTACACATAAGTACTGTTTGGATAAAAATTATGTATTAAAAACTTTATACGCTGCAGGTATAATATATTTAATGAATTATTGTTATGGAGAATGGCAAGAATAGTATTTAACGAATGATTTCCTTACCAATTACATAATAAACGAATAATTAGAGTACCTAGATAAAAAAAACTACCGTAGGTACCTACTAGAATAGGGACAATGGTAACAAATACTTGATTGAAATTTGCATAAAATATGTAGCATCCCACAATTAACTTAGCATGTAACAAACTGATATAAAAATATATAAAAGCTCATAATTCGTACATTTTCAGACTGAAATATGGAAATTAATTAACCGTTAAGGTTTTTTTTTTTTAGTGAAAATGGATTCAAAAGCTCTTTTTAATGTTTTTTTTCCAATAACACCGAATAACATTAACTATGTAATTGTATGTTAGCCATATGAATACTGAGAGAGTAGGGAGTGTTAAAAAATATTTGAGTGCTTAATTATAAGTAGGTATTCCATTTTATCTTAATCATAATTTCAAATGGACAATGGTATAACCACGGTGCAGGTCATTGTTTAGATCATTTTTCGTTTTTCTTAGTCAGGAAATCTTAAGCGAACAGGATTTATACTTTCAATAACTTGCAAAAGTGATATTGACAAAACAGTAAGCAAGTGTAATTTGCAACTTAAGAGCTCATCCGCCCGAAATCGCTTTACGAACACGTCGATAACATATGATTGCAGGTTTTATTGTTTTCATTATAACAATATTGATTAATGATAAATTGTGTGATAAACGATGTGATTCATTAGTGGAGTACTGATGTATTGGGGATATATTGGAAAATATTTAATAACTCCAATGAGATGACACATTTAAAAAAATTGTACAGTGCAAATTATAACATTGATGGTCAAAACTCCAAACTATACATAGATTTATCGAAATACATAGTTAAGTAAGTATAATAACTTAACTACTGATGTCTATTAATAATCATAAACTATTCAATGTCATTTTCTGGTTTTCAAACAAGTCATCATAACCCTTAAAATCGAATTAAATGTAGGTACCTATAAATATTATACCTACTCATAATTATAAAATGTTTAGGTTTTGTTGAACATATTATATAAATAGTATAGGTACTAGAAGTTGATAATATTATTTTTTGAGAAGAGATGCAGAATAACTTTTTTTGCCCTGCTTTAATTATATAGTTGTATACAATCCTAAATACGCCACATGGTACATGGATATTGGATATACCACCACCTCATGACTTTTTTCACAAATATACAGTGTGATGTATGTTTGACGTACATATATATAAATATATATGTTCGTATGCAATATTTTATATGTAGTTGTTAAACGATAGTAGGTAATTCGATTTATTACGAATGTATTAATTTTAACTGCAACTGCGCAGGCGACGTATTGCGTTTACGAATGGTATAAAACTCAATAGCCGGAGAACCCGACGCGTGTGTAATGATATGTAAGTATATACGTTCGAACGGTTTCGAACCACGTAATAAAAAAAAGGAAAAATATAAATAAATAAACTAAAAAGGAATAAGAAGAAAAAATCAGCGAAGTCACTCTGCTGTGAAGGAGTTTTCGAGTGTACCTTACTACCTCGTTGTTGAGTAGGTCACTGTGGGAAGTGTTTAAATACAACGATACATTTTATTATTATACACGAATAACGATTCTGAGCGGAGACGAACCGGAGTCAGCCTTATTTCGAAGGTTATTTTATTATACATATTCATATTGCTATAAGTAATTTATTTTTCTACATAGTTAATACGCGATAGGTTAAAATTATTTTTGCCAAAAACAAATCGCATATAAGTATGAAACTATATTAGTTCGTAATTACGTTATAATATTATCCCATACAATATAACTAGCTGCTGTAAATCAATACTGACGCAACATAGAACTACGGTGTAAATATAGGTTCGTGGTATAAATAGCATAAAATTCATTAAAATTGTATTTTGAATATTTAATTGTGTAGGTATAGTAAAGTAATACTAAGTAATGCAGTTTCCAGTACGATTATTATTTTTCGAATTCCAACAAAATAACAAAAATCGTTTTTTTTTTCTTTGTATTGAATCTAAAACCCACAAGGAAATCGAAAAAAAATTTACTATACATTCGGTACACGTCCGTTCAGCCGTCATATTATCACGTGCGCCAATCAGCAGTCGTTTTCCACAACTAAACTCCCATTGTTTCAAGCCATTTTATATGTGTACAATATAGGTATATTAGGTGACATAATATTATCTAAATGATAAAATTATAAATACTAACCGTACACATGCGGATCTACTATCCGGACGGTTTGACCTTAGCCCAGTAAGGTCTACAGCCTGGCCACCGAGGATAACGGTTTGACGGTATGACTAAATATGTATACATCCATTGCATATGCAAGGGGGGTGATCCATTTAACTCATTGTATCAGAAAACACCAAAGTTTTTTACATATTTTGTATTGTCGTTACAACATACAAACCATCATTTTTGAAAAAAAAATAATATTTGCAGGTTTTTATCGCCATAATTTTTAGATCCTCAGCAGAGCATGTTTTTTAATTTGTTGTGTCTGCAGTGTACATACGATAAGTAGTCGAAGTAATGCTTTGATTTTCAACCTCAGTATCTTTTCCGTTGGAAAAGTGAATCTACTTGGTGCATTGGGGAGGGCAAAAAGAGGATTCACAGTAGTTTTCAAAAGCGCCTGGAAAATAAAATTAAGGAAAAACAGGAATTTTTATGCAAAATCGGTTTTCGACAAAATTGATTTTGGTTAATGGTGTCAGTGTGTAACTCTCAAAAAAAATTACCGTAGATCCATGAAATGTTCACTGAATGTTTATATTAGCAATTTTTTATGCACCATAAAATTTCGATTTTTATTATTTTTTTTAAATTATTGTCGATAAAAATGTAATGCACGGTTCCTCATAAGGTATCTATTTTTTGTATACAATATGTACATATATAATAATTATTAATTAATATATATAAAATTTAACTATACATAATATTATATTATATTAAGTATATTATGTTAATTTTATTAATTCATCTATTTATATGGAATTTTTTTAGTGAAGTTAATGAAACACTACTTAATTCTATACGGGAGGCGACTAGTGTATATTAACCTTTTTATTTACGATAAGGATGGGAGGTAATTCGTATATTTTGGGAGGCAACTAGTATGCCCCGCCAGAATCATACAACATGCAGGTAATATTAACACTCAACTACCTATATAAATCGATCAAAGTGTCATCTTTACGACGACTTTACAGCTCATGGTGTCACAACTCATAATCGTGGTCAGAATAAATAACTTTTTTAAATAAGAAAATATATACTGATAATAATTATTAATGACAAACAACTTTGTAATATTATGTTCCACAATATTTTGTTTTTTTTTTTAATTTTTTTATTTAACATTGTTTATTTAAACAATAACTTTTATTTTGCTTATTAAGACAACGATAGTTAAAATTAATAATATTTGAATAGTAAAAATAATTTGCATAAGCTTACGTAATAATCGTTTTTTATAACATGATTCTATTTTTGAAATTAAAAATAATAACATTTTAATAATTATATGATTTCTGTGGATCCAAATATTCTAATACTTATTTATATAATAATCAACTATTCAAGTCATGTTTAATTTAAGTTATATTTAATTATAATTAATGAGATGTAAATTACTTATTTTTAGTTTTTAGAAATTAAATAAGACTTGTTTACAAATTTAAAAAAACCATGTTTAATTTTTTTTATCATTAATTTAATTACTCTTTTATTTATATGACATATTATATGATGAAAACGTATTGTATAGTTTAAAAAAGGATTTCTTTCATTGTAATATTTTTTTACGGGAAAACTAAGAATCCTATGAAAAAAATTTAAATTTAATTTACTGGCATATATATAGTAATAAAATGTATAACGTAGACCATCGTGAGAGACATTTCAAATAGTTCAAGCATAACGGTTTCATAATAGTCCAGCAATAGTTTCAAGTTCCAACGAACAGCCAGTAACTCGTGCATCATTATTTTTAATAAAATATGTCATCACGTTTAATTTTATATCGTTTTATAACTGTTATTTAATCATTTATAAAATTCAATAGATTCCAGTGAGTGTTTAAAAAAAATATTGATTAGTACAAAACGAATATTATTTCCATGATTGATTAATAAAATGTCTTTACGCCATCGTTATTTTAGAAAAAATAGATATAATAGTTTATTTTTATTTTACTGCACAACCAGGTCTATATTTAAAAATTGATTATTTTGTTTAATTCCATATTTTTTTGTTCCTTGAAAAATAATGATATTCAAACAATCAATTTGATATTCAACATTTTTTTTATACATATCTAAATGTATAGGTATTTCAAAAATGAAAATATTAAAATTATTACTGCATAAAATCTGGTATATGCATAAATAACCTGACTATTTTATAATTGACGTAACTTTTTTTGGCAATACGTAAATAAATATTTAAAAAAAATAGCATAAAAAATTGAACTAAAACAATCAATAGTTTTATAACATTTAAAATTTAAATACAATATGCAATAGCCAATAATAGTTTATTTATTATTATTAATAATTATAAGTGATGAAAGTAATTCAATTTCAGTCTAGACTACAGTAATACAAATAAAATTACTACTTTTACTAGATTTTACACTATATTTTAATTTAGATTTTACATGGTAATAGTTATTTATTATTAAAGTATTGAATACCAATTAAAACCTAATAGGTAATAGGTAGTAAAAAATTATAATTTTGGTGAATATAGTTTAAAATGTGACTATTATAATATTATCTAAGAGACTAAAACGTTAAATAATATATAATATAGTTACTATATTTTATTTTATTCTATTAAATATAATATGTTTAATAGTAAATCAAAATTAAAAATGCAATGTGTCAATTTTTATTTAATGAGGATACAAGTATTGTAAAAACCAATTCATAATACTAAAAGGTAGGTACATCGTATATCATAAATGTGAACATAGCATACATTTGAATACCGTAAGTCAACAAAAATAAAACATAAACAATGCTTATCTATTTTCACCTATATTAAATTCCCAGACCAAGATAATAATATAAATGTCTTAATATTCGATTTAATATTCATTATGTTAACACTGAATAAAAAAATACACTAGGTAACCAAGTTGTTAAGATTCATACCTCTACATAATATATAACTTATACTAAGCGTACTTATGATAATAAAATCGTTTTTAACTGACTGACATGAAGTAGACAAAACAAAAAATATCTGTTGTACTTAATGCAAAAATTTAAATAATTTAAACAAAAAAAATCACACAAAAACCAAATAATATAATTTCATGTATCTCAACGTACTGATCACAACAATAGTCGTTGTTAAATTAAAACGACATTTTCTATTAATGTGTTACTTAACTATAATTAGTGCCTATAATATGTAGTACTGTTAAGACTTTTACTTAAACGTAGGCAATGTTATCTTAATAGTAGTTTCAATAAATGTATGTATCTGCGGTAATCAGTATCTCTGTAAGTCACACGGATCACAACATATAGCTTTTGAAGACAAAAAAAAACGTTTAAGAAAAGAATCATTAGATAAATCAAACAAATATGAACAATTTTCTCCGAAATTTTCTGAATACTGTAAAAATAATTGAAATAGTATTCTGGAAAGACAAAATTAGGGTATTAGATAAAGAACTAAACATATGATGAACCAACATCGATTGTAATTTGTAGCTAACTTCCTGATTTCATTTTTAAATGATTTTTAGACATACCTCTGAGACCGACAAAAAAATAGTAACCACCGTTAGAAATTGGTACGGTCAAAATTAACTTAAAATTATTATCTTTATTACAAAAATGAACTTATTTTCGAAAATTTATATTTATTGTGTTAAGAAATAGATACATTATATTTTATCAAAAATATTTAGTTTAGTATAGAAAAGTACTTGTGTTGAGAAGTGTGGTATTTCGGTTATTTCGTCGCCAAAGTAGCTCCACTGAGTTAAATAATCAACGATGTAATAACAATTTTTTATAATTGCCTAATTTTTTATACACATATACCTATATACATACAGGATGATTCACCAAGCATGCTCACCCTATTTTTTTCTTCAATAGTGCAGTTATTCAAAATCTGAATTTTTGAATTTATAAATATGCTTTAAGACCATATTTTTAAATTCTTGAGATTTGTTTACTACTTATACTATACCTAAGGAGTATCCTATGGAGATACAAACTTTTGTTTTTAAAATGAGAATATACCTCATTTAAATTTTGCTGACATTTTTGACATATCAGAATCAAAATTCGTACTGAAAGTTTTTGAGTTATTCAACTTTGTGTTCTAAGGATGAAAGGTCCATGGTAATAGGCTTATAAAATATGGGGCTATGGTGATTTGAAAATTGTAGTCATTAATACTAATCTATCAATATTAATAATTTGTAAAAGTGGCCCTGCAGGTACCTATAATAAATACTGGGTAGATCTAGTTTTACGTTTATTTTATTTTTATGTCAAACCATTTTTAAGGACTATTATCCTAAATACAAACATTTTAACAACTAAGAATTACTCATTCGAATTTTGAATAAGGTACATAAACATTAAAAAAAAAATTATCCTCTACATAATTTACAATAAAAATGGGGGGGATTCTCATTTAAAAAACAAAATTGATTACGCCACAGGACACTCATTAAGTAAAGTAATACAAAAAAATTAATTCATTCGAAAATAAGGGCTTTTAGTATATTTAAAAATTCTAAAAATCATAATTTGAATAAATTAATTATTATAGGAAAAAATGGGGGTGAACATGTTTAGTGAATCACTCTGTACATTTAGTTTAAAAGTCTGTGTGTGTGTGTGTGTGTGTGTGTGTATAAATGTATATAATATTTTATATATAAAGTATAAAACAGTCAAAACTATATAGAGGTCAGAGTCCCACTTTCTTACCACTTATATATAATAACGACAGTCGACGGTCATAGTATAGATTTATAACATAATAATTATTTTTATATTAATCTTTATAATTCTAAGATGTGTCTATATCATACTATCATTAATTTATCGTTGACTATTTAATAATATCGTTGACAGTTACAAATTAAAAATGTTTAATAATAAAAATAATTATTTAATCTACCGTAATACTAGCCCTAACGCTATAAAAACCTGGGCCGTAATTAGTAATATGCGTACTCCAAAAAAAGCAATTCCGTACAAATTTTTACCATGAAACACAAATAGTACTCAAGACAAGTAAAGATGCTAATAGGCACCTACAATATAGGTACTATACCATTGGCGATATACTAAGGGAACCTATTATGCACCCCTATAAAATAAAAGTTTTTTCTTTTATGTTTTAATTGTTTTGTAGCAAATATTAACAATAAAAATAATCGTAATCCCGTTGTCGATTTGGATATTCGTGAGAATGGTCCATTTGTTCTGAAATTACATTAAAATTGTGTTTTGTTAAGCCATATGCTTTATTTATATTATTTATATTGAAATATCAAATATAGTACATGATTACAGATTTTAAATCATTAGTATAAGGAGTGTGGAAAGGGTTAGGGTACATGTGGCCAAGCTCCCACAAGTCTGTATAAGCTCTTCGCAGTTTGTGCATTCTTAAAAATATTGGCCCAGTAACGCTGGTGCCCTATGCCCCTATACATGTTATATATAGTATGCTTTTGTAGTAACTCGTCCATTTCTAGATATTATCTTTTACGAACAAACAGTATGAACTACAAACAAAAAACGATTTTATTAAATTGTTTTAACAAATTAAATTTTTGAAATTGATTAGTTTCAAATAAAACTGAAAATGAGTAGTTTAAAAATTAGTCGATATAATCAGTGCACGTAAAATTATTAGTAAAAAAGTTGTATGTTTTGTCAGTTATAGTAATTAAATTATAGTTTTAAGTTTTTCACGTTTCTTATCATTTTTGAATTTTGCTCATATCTATTATAGCATAATAGTTATAAACTATACTGTCTTAATAAACTTTATTTGAATTTATACTGGCTTCGAAATTAATATGTAGATTCAATGTTTTAAATTAAGTTGAAGTGTTTGTACAGTAGATGGGGACATATACAGATATTGATAATATTTTATATTAATAAGACAACCCATCATTTCATGCTTCGAATTAAAAATAATAACAATTATACTAGGCAGTATAAAAGTATATAATATAACGTAATTAATAGGCTAGTAAAATGTATTTAATCAAAAAAAATATATCTTAAAATTTATATGTGACATTTTTTAACAGTCCTTCAATATTATTGTATTCTATAATAGAATATCGAAAAGTAATATTGTAATTTTAATATAATTATATATCTCTAAACCATACAACCATAAACTAATAATTATATATTGTTACAAACACATAATGAATTATATTTGGTAATAGTAACCTACTGAAAGTTGATGAAAAAATAATATAACTGTCCTTGGATATACTTGCTACCACCATTTTTGGTCAAAGATAATCATCTTAATATCTTATCTACTATAACTAGTACATGACTTATGACTAGGTCATACCACACAATCGGTGCATACCTTAATTTATAACATGAGGCTATTGAGGCCTTATTAGAAGCATTTGTTCAGATAAGTAATATGTAAAATTTATCGATGAGCCTATATAAATCCTAATAAAAATGTGTTGCTTGGTCACTGGATTAGGAGGGATCTACAACTAGGTATGAGGTATATAATAAGATAATATCACTGAAAGTTTGAGAAGTTATGTAATCATATTATATGGTAAATTATTATGATTATATATATTAATTAAAAATATAATAATTAAATATGCTTCTAATTAATTTGAAATACATCTCTCGTCTTTATATTTTAGCACTTGTTTAAATGTACATACATAGTTTAATTTAGCTTAAAAATAGTTACTCAATACTTTGAACATAATTCACGGGTTAGATATAACATTACACATACACATAAATGTACATTATTTTTTTTATTTCAAAATTGTGCAATATTGTATAATTATTGTATAAAATACCAAAAAAAAAATTATGAAAAAATTAGATGCAGCCGTTTGGGTGGGTCAATAATGGGGTGCGTATTTTTATGCAGACTTAAATCGTCAGATCCTGAAATCTATTTTAAGTGTTAAATGATTTACACAAAAACCTGTAGGTACATGGTTTATTTATCACCATAAATTTGGTGGGTAGATAAATGTATAAAATAGTTCAAGCTGCAACTACGCTGGCCATATAGGTACATATTACAACAAAAGATTATTGTAAATGTAGATTACAATAAAAGATACATTTATCAAAATAAACAAGTAATTTAGAGAATTTTCAAAATAACATATATGATAGGTAAAACTAAATACAACAAAGCCTATAATTGCTTTAATTTTTTATTTATTAAAATTAAATTATACCTGTACCATAATTGTATGTAATGACAAACCAACTAATGCAGAGAACATGAATTGCAATAAAAATGTAAATTGTATGTAAGTCAAAATTTAGAAACCTTAATTTAAATTTACTTATTGATTTTGCAATGAAAATTACATTTTGCAAAAATACTGTTTGGTGATTGGATATTTTAATTTTGATAGGAAATGGCAAGATGCTTCCATAATAACATCAAACTGCAAGATAATGAAATCATTAAAACATGATGTAATTTTCAAAAATTAAAATGTAATATTATTAATTTTATACATTTAGGAGTAAATACGTAATATTGAATACGTACATAAAATAACCAACATAATTAATTAAAATATGTAAATAACTAACTAAACCAGGGAAATTATAAACTTTTAAATTTTAATAATTACATTTATTATAACATGATTCACCAATTATTATGCAATGACATTTTTATTCTGACGTAATACAGCGATACGAATTTTAAAAACAGATGTAATTGTACCAGAATATATTCCAGAGTTGAGTAATATTAATATATTGGTTTTAAAATGATAAGTGTTTTTATTGTGTCACCTGTATGCTTTAGGAATGAGGCTCAGTAAAAATGCTTCAATCTTCAGCTTAGAAGGTTATTTCTAGAATTAAATTGTATCTAGTTAGTACTTAGACCTAGTTAGAAGTATCCAAAAAGTCCAGTACTAAACAGATAAAAATTAGGAGAAAACGGGAAAATTCAATAAAAAACAATTTTTAACAAAATCGATAATGTTAATATTCTGTTGTAATTCAAAAAAAGAATAACAGTAGAAACTTGTATTTTCACCAAATATTTAAGTTATCATTTTCCAGGAATAATATCATTTTCAAAATATTTCGGCTTTTTTGGTCTATATATTTATGTAAGTTTTTTGTAGAGTATCTAAAAATATAGATAGTACAAAGTCACCGTTTTTTATTGTAAGCATTTAAAGTTTAAATTTTAACAAAATTCGTCAAAATAACGGAAATATGCAAATTATTATTTTTTTATTATTATTATTGAAACCTCTTCGAAATTGAATACACAATTTTACAGAAGTTTTTTATTGGAGAATTTTTAAAAAGTTTAGCATAAAGTCACATACAGTTTACATTTTTACATAGAATATTCAGACGTAGGTATTTCTAATAACGATTTATCCTCCAACCATTTTTGCTGTTGTGTTATTATTCGGTAAATAAATCAGTTAATAAATTGAAGCAGTATGATACCAAGTATTCGATAAATGTTCAACGGTATTATTTTTAAAAAATTAACGCATTTTCAATAATGAATTCCTCTCTTTTTAAGTTTTTTTTTGTAAAATTTAAATTTAAATTAAGGAAGTGAAATGGTTTTCTAATGCCAATTTTGTTAAATAATATACATTATAAATACTATACATTGTTATGAAATCGGGTTTGTAATACGCATACATGATACATGAACTATCTAATATTTAAAATGAATCAAACAAATAATAAATAGTATAAGTTGTTCAAAATCTAAAATTGCAATTTTTTTTAACTAATTAAATCAAAAAATAAATGAAAATAATCTATTTTCCAAAGTTATTTGCCCCTTTTATTCTTATGTGATACTTGAACAGTCAGCATACTATATACGGTAGCCTACTTACAGATTAAAGGGGCAAGAAAGTGAATATTTATCCAACTTTGATACTATTACCTTAAACACAATATACTTAATTAGAAAATTTAATTCCGTGTACATAAAATATTCCCAGTAGGTACTCGACAATAGCAAAATGCAATGATCAGTGACTTACATACTAGAATACGATAAACAAACAACTCCATCAAAACTTCAACAATTTGTAGTCATAATGGAAATTATTTAAATTTCACTACATCCATAGAGTATTAAACTCAGATTCATACAGAACATTTATCTAATTTATACAATCTTGCAAAAAAGAACATAGATTGATATAATGCATTATAATTTCATTATTAATCGATGACAAGAATCTTACTTAGATGCTTTCAGAGACAACAACTACAATGGGTAAATCGTAAGTAAATAAAATAAAATGTTTAAAACAAAAATATAGTATTATTATTACAAATATTATATTCGTCAGAAATTGTAATTAATATTAATATTAAATCAGGTACTTAATACATATTACATTAGGACGTTCTCGGAACTCATATTACAAAGTTATTTAATTTTGGATTTTTGTATACTAAACCGTATAATTTTAATTTTATTCAAAGTTTTAAATAAAACTTATTTTATTAACAATTGTATTACAATAATATTTAATTAATTAGAATAAAATATTAATTTTCTTGCTCTATTTATCTAAAAATGAAACAAAAATTCTGATATAAAATCCCAAAACATATACAAAGATAAGTTATAAGTTATAATGACCAAATTAATTTCTTAGTATACAATATAAATATAATATAAAATATAATAATAAATTGACATAACTCTTAGGTACAAAAGATACTAGAATGTAAACACAAATTTAGAAAAGTGGGCTAATGTGTTAATATAGGTATTCACCTAAGGTTATCACAGACTATGCGAGCCGACTCGCTATGATGTATATATTAATATGGGGGATAAGCAATGTGAAAACAGTACGTCCCCCATGTAGTGATGCAACATGGAAAAAAAAAATAAAAAAGGTATTATATATAATAATTAAAACTCGTTTTTAACTTTTAACAAACACTGTTCTGCTGTACAAAAGGTATCCAATGTACCTTATTATATTTTTGAATCATATTTCATATAATCTGTGGATTAAATTTAAATTCAATAATAAATTATTGCATAAGAAAAACGATTTTGAGAGTTGACAGTTAGCCTATATTATTGAGTATATTTTATTATATATTTATATTTGCTATAATAGTAATTAATTTTACTATTAGTTATAGTAAAATGATATACTCGATAGGTGAAATTACATAGGTTAAAAACATAAATTATGTGTATTATTAATATTAAAATAGATAAAATGTTGGATACATATATTTCAGATTTTTTAGTTACAATATGTAATAATTATGAAGAATCTTGTACTAAATTGTCAAGCCACAGCTTCAAAAATAATTATTTTATATATTTTACCTACAAAATAGTTTCCAAATATTCGAGATTTTGACGAAAAATCGTTCTCATATATCGGTAACATTTAAAATATAAAGCTATAAAAAAAACTTATGAGGTACATTTGTATTACATTTTCAAGCTTTTTTACCAAGAATGTTTTATTAATATCTTTGGAAAAAAAATAAATTGAAAATGTCAAATATACATAAATAGCTCAATAAGAATCAAAAAGTTGCTACTATAAACATTTGATGAATATTTCAAGTAAATTCTGTAGTTCGGTTTTGAACTACAACAAAATAAGAAAATATTAAGATGAGTAGTTGCCTAATCGTTGTTAGAAGTTTAGAATATCCAATATCATTGAAATGTAATCAACATTCTACACATTTATCAAAAATATTTGTGAAATAACCTCAACTTTTTTTTTATCCAATAATAAGAACTTATAAAAATACTTGTAATACATTTTTAAGTTACTTGACAAAGCGAAAATAGTTTTCTCAACATTTATATAGAAAAAACTAAAAAAACTATCTAAAATTCAGAATGTCTATAAATAGCTCAAAAAGAATATTTTTAAAATTATACAATTTATAAAATATGCTAATATAAACATAAAGTGACAATTTAAAGTACTTAGGTAGTAGATACCTAATGATTAATCGTTTTTAAATAACGACAAAATAAAAAAATCGATATAGTCAAAAACTAGTAAGCGTAAAAATGCCTGTTTCCCGGATATTTTTAATTTTTTCCTCTCCAGTCTCAACTATATTAACGTTCCTAGCTTCCTACCAGAAAAAATATTAAAGATGAACATTTTTTTTTCTACCTTACACATTACGTTTTCATACAAAAAAAACAACACGCATCATTATTATTCATTGAAAATCAATTCATTCATCGCTCAGCTCCGCTTAAAATTTAAAATATCGTATAAAATAAATATGAGTGTAAATAGGTACCTGCATATAAAACAATTATGAAATTTTACCCATGATTAAAAACATATTAAAAAAAAATATAAGTCCTTACAAAATAATTAAAAGATCTTACCGCAAAAAAATTCATATAAATTGTGTATTAGAACAATATTATATTAACAATACGAGGTTTTATAACACGAGTTTAACTCATGCGTTTGTTAATACTAAATTACTAACGAATAGTAGATAAAATGGTAACTCTGAGTGTACAAAACAGTCGCGTTTACAATATTTGTTCAACTGCTAGCAAGCAAACACACCTAATGACTATTACTACACTGTTATTGTTTTTAATATTTTTCGATAGTACTTTTAACGGGGGGAAACAACGCCAGCAGTCAAAATGTATGCAAGTAGAAAAAAAACAGTAAAGGTAAGAATTTAAAATAATGATAATTGACAACTATTAAATATCTAAATACATCAGTACAATAGTACCTATATGAAAATTTAGATTTTAGGTAGATCACTGTCGCATGTTAGTTAAAATGGAAGAGTGGTATATATCATACACTATTATAGTTTAAATATTTCACTACTTCCTCCACAGGTATATTTAAAGATGGGAAATATTATGAACACTCTTCCCCCCCCCACGACTTATTTTGATCCACCACAGCCTTAGACAATAGTAATATTTATAAGTTACTATAGCTCTAGTTGCAAGGGTGTAATAAGTAACTTTTTTTCTTACGTGAACCAATTGCAAGCAGAAATAAAAGAACAAGCGTTTATGATTTTATTTATATCATTGATAATAAATACTTAATACCGTTACTACCTAAAAAACTTTAAAACTATCAGAAAAAAATATGGGTATTTTTTTCAAAATTTATGAAGAATATATTATTGATAATCATTTATTTAATTTTGAAATAACAATGAACTGTTTAATGTGCTCTCTTGGTTCAAATTTAAATGTTGAAAAAATTTTCTGACATACAAATAACAATGTTCACCAATCGTTTAAAGAAGAGTTCCATACATTTTCATTGTGAAATCCATTACTATTTAAATAGATCAATTCATTCTTCATTTTATGAATCATGTAATTTTTTTACACATTATCCACATTCACGTATTGTTCAATATATATTTTTTTATTAACGGATTGTGAAGGTAATAAAAAATGTAAAACTTAAATATTATAGAGTATATGTTAGTATATTATTAACTTCTTAATATATATATATATATGTTATTATACACTATTTCACGAGAGAACATTCTGATTCTGTGCATTCCTCCGCGTCACTATGCTAACAAAACTGGTCCCCCAGTGGCAGGGTGTCGTGTGTCGCATGAATATATGCAGAAAAACTGATTTTGGTCGAGCCGTGGCATGTTCTCTCGTAGAACAAAGTATAATATAAGATCCTCCAGTGGGATGTTTTTTCATTCTGTGAATCATGTATTTTTTTTCTCCAAACATCACATTCACTTACTATTTTACATTTAATTGAACAGATTGTACAATAAATATACTCAAAATTAAAATAATATATATATATATTTTATTAGAACTTATTATACTTTAGAAAATCATTGTTAACTATGATTAAACTAACTCACCTCCTCCCCCAACCACCAAAATTAAGATTTAAGTCTAGTATAATTTTCTCATACAATTTTTGGTTTAACACAAATTACATATTAAGCATTTTTTATAGTTGTTTGGAGTTTGAAATCTGGCAAGCAAATACATATAGGTACATCCAAGAAAATTAATAATAATATTGGTTTAATATCTATATTTTATATTTGAACAAGTTAGTGTCATCTATAGTCCAGATGACGGAGATGTGAAGAGGGTTTAGAGGAGCGACTGATCCTTCATATTTTGAGTGGGTGGATATTGATATTAAGCATATACAATATACATACATACTATAGAAGTAATGAAGCGCTAATATAAATAAAATAATAATAAAGAACAAGATAATTTGAATATCTAGAAGAAGCTATCAATGAATATGTGTTAAATTCAAACTTTAAAAAAAATGTATTGTTATTAAATAAATGATAACTTATGTAATTTGATGTTAAAGAGCTAAATATTTTTATTTATTGTAGGTAATATGTATACAATTTTTTTTTATGTTTGATAGATTATTAGATGGGTAGATAGTAGACCGGGTAGTAAACTAAAATCTTTCCTCCTTGTGTTAAAATGGCTTGCCTCGCCAATGATCTATACACATACTACCCATGTATTAACATATTATATAAATATGTTTTTGTAAATAATAATATAATTTATAACAATCATCCACAAGTACTTTAATTATTTATTATTAATTGTACAGCATAAATGTATTATTAGATAATATTTTCTAGAAATGTATCAAATTGACAAAGTGTACAACACACAAGTGACACAGACCACTGAACTAGACAAATGTATTTATTAAGTTATTATTTAATTAAAAGTCAGTAATCAACCATAGGGCATAGACCAGAAGAATAATATAAGATAAGGTATATCCCTATAATTCTATAATTACAAATTTACAAATAAATAAAATAATATGTATGTTGTATGTATAAAAATAAATAACATGGGAAAGTGATAAGATTTATATGGATTATATTTTACTGATAAGCTATCATTAAGATAATAATGTATATTATTAAAATATTAGCCAAATTATTTTCACTCGAATAAACATATTGTTTTATAGATACAATACAACAAGTATACTAACATAAATTGCAATAATTAAAATATAAAGTACTTTAACTGTGAAATACAGTGGACCAAGTATCATCAAACAATATCAATCACGTTTACTAGCAATTGTTCACTAATAAAAGTTAAGTACCTGATTGATCCGAAGGAACATGATCTGGAGAGGTCGGAGCAGTCCCCTCCAAATCTGACTTGTCTTCCAATGCTCCTGCCAGCTTAATGGTCTCGTTTCTTTACAAACAAAATGACAGTCGACCTGTTCATTAAAAATAGTTATTGCTACTGCTAAACAAAAAAAAACTGTACACCTAGCCAAGAATTGGAGAAATAAAATAATAATGTGCATTCAAAAACAACTGTGACTGTGCATTGATATTGTTATATAAAAATGTACCAGAAATTGATCTTGAAGTACTAGGAATAACGTCCGGTGTGAAGTAAATAAGTTGTGTTTATCAGCTCAATAAAGTGCGCGAACTGAACATAACCGAAAGACGAACAGCTAATTTGAACGACAAACAATACGAATAAACGTTGAAAATTTAAAAATGTTTTATTAAAGACAACTAATTAAACCAAAATGAAAAATCTTCAATGATAAAAACGAAGTTTCGACTCTTTTGTTTACATATCTATTGATTGGTCTTTATTTCCACTGGTTTTATCTCTCGGCCGGAGGCTGCAAAACGCATTCCTCAGGTATCAGGTTAGCCAACACCGGTGCCCGGTTACTGATAAGTGATAACGAATAAACGAGTTTAACATAATATTATAGACAACAGAGTTGTATATTTGGATTTAACGACACAAGATACAAGAATACCGCAATTTGGAGTCTATATATTTCGGACATCAGAGGTCAAAGTTTCTTGATCCTCACGTTTTGCAATTCGATTATTTTTCCAAGCAATTAAAAGTACCTAGTCAATATATTCATAAATCTGGTGTTACTCGACACTCGTAAATTATTAAAATAATATTATGCTTAATACGACTGGAAAATGTACTAAAAATGTATTAGAATTTATTTTGAAGCTAGATGCCAAGACTAACAAAATGTATATTATACCTAATCAGAGAAACGGTTTGATTTAATACAATTTTATATTGGTGTATTATTATATTATAGGTATTATATAATATGTTTTATAAGTATTTTATTACTCTGTGATATCCATACATTTTTTTCTTTTGATGGAGAATTAACCTTTTGTATATTATATTTGTATTACTATTTTGTTCTCAAGAAGAGTAGATTAACGTTAATAGTTTATAGTATAGAGTGTAGAGTTGGACAATAGTACATTATATATTTCCTTCAAACCATACAGACTAATACTAAGTTATGAGTTATTACAAATAACATATTTATATAAATTACAATATCATTTTTTTTTATTATTATTACAACTACAGCATTATTATTAATAATGTGTTTATTCTTACTAATTGGATTATTATCAAAATAATAATAATAATATCTTCAGCCAAAACATACTTTTTTAAAGAAAAAATGATGTAAGGGATAATAATTATTGAAAACCTTAAAAATATTTATCTGAACAATGCACTATAAATAGTAACATATACTGTATATTAGTAAACCTTTTTTTAAAAATACATATTACAAATTACTAATTTGTTTGATTTAATTTTTTAGAATTCATTTATATGTATTTTTAGAATTGTTTTGTATTAGATACAAATTTACTTTTGACATGGTACAAATTCTCTATTATTTTAATTGAATATAAGATAACAACCTAGTTTAAAAATACACTTTTTTTTTATTTTAACCTCAATTTTTACCTATAAGATATTTTAACTAATTAGGCTTTGAATAAAAAATATAAAACAAACATAAATTATTATTTCTAATTTTTATAATGTTACTATCAAAAAAAAAAATGACACTGTTTTATTGAATCTAAACACATGTAAGACGACAAATATTTTAATGACTTTCATTCTTGTAGAAATTGCACACATAGGTACCTGTAAAATAGTAACATTAAAATTACTTAGGCAAGTTACACTGTTTAAATAAAAGATTAAAAATTCAAATTTAACTTATAATTTCATATTTGATAATCATTTTTTTAGAGTATAAATTACTACACATATATTTAAATCTAAAGACTAAACTTTATATATATATATAAGTTATATACATAGACCTCAAATCGATATACCGGTATTACCGTCACCCCTATATATAACTATTATTATTATAACTTAGTTTACTAATTTAAGTAAGAATAGCAAGTCATTGAATCTCAATAATTATATGATTTCGGATTTACTATTAAATAATAATTTAAAAAAAAAAGTATTGTATAAAAATAAAATAGTCATATATTTATGTAGTATATTTCATACTGTTTAGTATACTCATATTTACTGTTTATTTGAAATAACTGTTGCGATATGTTATAACTTAAAAGCTAAAATATACACTCAATGCCTCTTTAAAATTTTGGATTTTATCAAGTTTTTATAATTATAATTATTCCATAGTATACTACAATATCTTAATAGACAAACAACACGATAAATTTACAATTTCATAGTAACAAAATTTGGAAGATTTTCCTATAAACTACAATTGTTAGATTTGAAATTTTAAGTGTGGGATATACAATAAAAATTATTATGGTGTAGCATTGTAACAGCCATCCTATGTAGGGTAATAAGATAATAAAAATAATACAACAAATTAATTCAAAGGACAATAGACAGCTTTTAAGTCTTTGATAAGGTAAATATCAGAAAAAGTTCAGGAATCTAATACCAGATGTCTAGATTTATTTTATAATCTTACACCACCGTAGTAATTTTTTATATTATATCGATTCTTTAAGTCAGAACTACAATGAAAACACTGAACTCCAACTTGCACTTTAGTAACTTAATTAAATTAAATTAAATGATAGAATTATTTATATCAACTACATGTTTCACACACTTAATTTTAAGATTAAAATACTTTATATTTTAAAATTTTCTCTTGGCATGAATAAATAAATACAACTTTTATAATAATAAAACAATACTTACAAGTTTATAGATATTTATGCCAGTATACTCGGTCAAACAATACTTTATCAGGAGCATGTACATAGTACTCATTTATGCCAGGTTCAATGAGTTCTTTCTTATCAACTGTCTTGTATACAGGCTCGCCATATAAAGTACCTGTTTTCCATCCTTTGACATTTTTCATCAATTTTTCTTCGGTTTCACGATTTCTTCTTAATTGTTTTAGATATCTGTAATAACATAAATATAAATTATTACTAACAGAACAAAAAAAAAAAAAAAAATGTTTAGTACTTACTCTCTGTCGGCTTCAGCATCTAATAGTGGTGTTATAGCAATAAGTGAACTACGTGATTCAACTTGATATCTATCAACTAGTCGGTCATTTAAGAGGTATAAGTACCAACCAACTCCAGTACAAACTATATATGTACCAACCATTGCTCTACCTAAAATAAAAATAAATAAATAATCAAAAAATAATGTTTTTTAAATATTCATTTAAAGTAAAAGAAGTACTTAACTTAACATTTTTACTCTATTACTATTTATTCATTAATTAATTAATTTATTTATTTATTTAAACACCCATAAGGACGGTATTAATGATTTGATTGCCAAAATGAAAAAAGAACCTTAGGGATTGGTAAGTATTAAATACTCTGTGCAGGAGACACAAGAACAGAACATATTATGCTCCACAATGGAAATTGAACCCTTTAATCAGCTTCTAAAAGGTGGTATGAAAGAACTACACAAAGTTACAATAGACACAGTGCAATTGTTGAGATCCTGAATGATGGACATAAAATATTTACAGAATTAGTGCATATCCTTTTTGTTTACCACATACTCTATACTATTCAACATATTATCTCATCAAATTATATTTATATTATATATAATCTTTATTATGTGTAGTGACTTGTGTTATTATACTGTCTATGTATCCTAATAGTTATTATGAATATTGTACGAAAGCCATACATACCAAATAAATAAATAAATGGAAAATTGGAAAATTGTAATAGAAAATCCTGAATAAGAAATAAAATTTTAAAAAATCTGACTAAAATATACAGAAGAATTGTATTGCTATCTATATCAGGATTGGAAAAACCACAGCTAGTATTTTAACATTTTTACTAATACAGTAAAAGTTAGGTACCTAGTGTTTCTTTTCCTGCTATTCATTTTATTTTTCATTATATTGTGCGACTCGCGATTTATATTACTGGCTATATGTATAGTTGTATCAGTTAAATAAATTATTAAAGATAACTATCACAAATTAAATGTTTATGTAGCATATAGGCAAGTATATAAATATATAGATGAATAATATAAGTAATGACCTAAAACAGTAACTTGGTAGTATTTTTTAGTTCAACTCATGTTTTTAGAATATGAATATTAAAGAATATTAAAATCAAAAATTAGTGGCAGAGAATAATTTAATATCCATATATACCTAATAAAAATTGGAATTTTTAATATTGATTAGGTTATAGTACTTATATATGATTTGATAGCAGTCTTTAATATTTTCAACGATAACAATTATTTATTTATATTTTCTTACTACTGGCAAATGGTTTAGGAAACACCCGAGCAAAATTGATCTTCCGATAGCCACCTTTTGGAGGCATATCCTGTTTTACACGCTCTGCAGTCGCCATGATAACTTCCAAGTAATTTCAAAATACTAATAGAGAAAACATGCAAATTAAAATATTGAATGGTTATTGAATACAAATCGTATGTATAAAATAAAATTTACTTTTACCAGCAACACAGAGACCTACGGCAGTAGACACAATATAAACTATTTAGTATAAAATGATTTATGAATTATGATGTTACTTTCTTACCTACGAGGCTATGAAGGACAAGACGATAGGAGAGTAGGAGACGATCATAGCAATATGTTTCAATATGTTAGAATATAAAAAAAAAGTGATACCAATTTTGATAAGACCATTTTAAAATTTATTTCCGTGATAATACCACATTACCACAGAATAAGATAATGATGTGTACCAATCATAGATTTATACAACAATCTATGGTGCCAATACCCTATTACTCTACTATAAACAGTAAACACTAAAAACTGGTTTGTCTTTTAATTTTTCAAATTCTTAACTCTTTACTCTTACATTAATATTCATCTTATTCTACTATTATCGTAAGCTGTTTGTAGTTTTGTACCTACTGCCTACCAAATTTCATTGAAACTGGCAGCATTTCGTTCGTTCTTTTTGTTTTTCCGTTCTTATGATCTAGGAATCGGTAGAGGTAATAATACCGGCGTCTCGGTCAATAATAAATATCTGCGTTTCGTGAAAATCGTTAGCAAGTGTCGAAGGTGAAATGAAGAAAAAGGTGTTGTTGATGGGCAAAAGCGGTTCCGGGAAAACAAGCATGAGATCAATAATTTTTGCCAACTACATAGCCAAAGACACTAGTCGATTGGGTGCGACGATTGACGTTGAACATTCTCATGTTAGATTTCTTGGGAACCTAGTACTTAACTTGTGGGATTGCGGAGGACAAGAAGCATTTATGGAAAACTATTTTGTCAGTCAACGAGAAAACATTTTTCGCAATGTAGAAGTGCTTATTTATGTATTTGATGTGGAAAGTCGAGATGAAGAACTGAAAAGAGATTTAAGATACTACGAAACTTGTCTTAGTGCAATTTATGAAAATTCTCCATCTGCGAAGGTATTTTGTCTAATTCATAAAATGGATTTGCTGCAAGAAGATCAACGTGACAAGATATTTTCAGACCGGGAAAATGAAATAATTAACATGTCCAAACCAGTAGACTGTTCTTGTTTCAAGACATCGATTTGGGATGAAACATTATATAGAGCTTGGTCTTCAATTGTGTATAAATTGATACCAAATGTTAAAGAACTTGAACAAAGCTTGACTTTGTTTGCTGACCTAATGGATGGTGATGAAGTATTATTGTTTGAACGTGCAACTTTCCTTGTAATTTCACATTGTCAACGAAATCTGCAACGTGATATTCATCGATTTGAAAAAGTCTCTAACATCATAAAACAATTTAAACTTAGTTGTAGCAAAGTAGCTGCTCAATTCCAAAGCATGGAAGTAAGAAATTCAAATTTTGCAGCTTTCATAGATTTATTTACGACAAATACATATATCATGGTTATCATGTCTGATCCACATATTCCTTCAGCTGCCACTTTATTGAACATAAAAAATGCTCGGAAACATTTTGAAAAATTAGAACGTTCAAGCCAATCTCAACAGAACAAAAAATAATTACAATTTAATAAGCATAATTAGAAGACAAAACAGTCTTTCAAGGTTTATCAAGAATATCAATTTGTGTATATTTAGTATAGTGTAGTGTACTAGTGTACCTAGTGTTTGTGTACTATTGTACACATACAATGAAATTAATATTTATTAAGTTATAAATTATAATATAACAACTTATTTGAATCCTGAATTTATATGAATTTGTATATTTTCCCTCATAGTTATTATTGAATAATGATCATAAAATTTATTTTTATTGAAACAAATTTTAAAAAAAAACTGAAAAACAAATAAATGATCACAGCATATTATAATTTTGAACATTGTACAACCCTTCTTCGTTCTCTAGTTATAAGTACATGTTATACAACACAGTACAAAAATATAGATTTCTCCATTTTTTTTTGAGAAATGATATTTGAAAACCGTAACACTTAACAAACATTAAAATATATATAAATTATATCACAAATTTAAAACAATTAAATTTAAATGTTTTTAATGTAAATTATTTTAATTTTTAAAACTTATTAAGTAGGTCATTACTTTCTAATTTTTTTATTCAAATTAACATACATGGGTACAATTAGCTTTGAAAAATAACAAGTTAAATATTGTGTTTGGCCCACTATAGAAGTGAATCATTTCGCACACACCAGTATTGCACATATTATAGACTGACGCCAATATGTAGGTATGTTATGGACATGGAATGAGTCAACTTAAATGTATTTTGGTCATGACATGATTTCCTTTTCACATGGAATGGCACATAAATGATTTTGGGTATGAGGCCGATTTTTTAACATATTACACTATTTGATCATTAAAAATATAATTTATGGTCACCGATTTATACCTATATATTATAAGCTATTATAAATATTGATGGTGATGGGGAACTATCCCTCTCTTCCCCCCCCCTGTTTGACTATATTGTAGTATAATTTATTAATTTAATGCAAATTCATATGTTGTAGAAAAACCATGATAATAAGTACCTACCTTTGTTAGTACTTAATTATAAAAAGTAATACTTTTACTTTATATATAGCATTAATCAAAATAATAAATTTAATTTTAAATAAAATGTACACAGTACATTTAACATATTCCCAAAAGAAATACATAGTTACATGATGTGAGTCATCAGATCAGGTGGCCTAGGAACTAGGAAGCCAGGTCAGGAATCAAATGATTCATTTTGAATAACCCCGTATTATTATAATTTTTGTTATTATTATTATTTAGCAAATTATGGATAAGTAAATTCTGTACTTAACCAATTCCTTGGTTACAATATTTATATACAAAATAAAAAGAGTGGAATAAAATTTGGATTTCAAATAAAATGTTTTTATTGAGATTATACAGAATCAAGTAGGTACTTAAACTTTACAAAGAAAACATCTGCTTGGTGTGACGGACACCATGGGAGACATTTTGTTTCATACATTATAAGTTATAACTTATAACTATTATCATAATGACCAAAATTAAAACTAAAATAGGTATTGTTATTTTAATTATAAAATCTTTAATGTACACAGTACACAAATAATGCTTTATATTTATCAAATACTCAATTAGTAATATTTTAGTTATTCCATAATGTAATAATATATTTTTCAAAGACATCATAATCAGTTTCTTATTTATTTACAATATAATCATTGTATTTGTCTGAAAAATATTGATCAAAATTGACTGCAATAAACCTGAAAACAAAAATTGTTTACAAAATATAACTGTAAATTATTTGAAAATATTGCCTAGAATGGACTGGATCTAACGACAGCCACCAATGTGTAACCAGAATAATATATGTCTAAACATAGACAATTAAGTATATACAGGGTGTTCCAAATTTCATGTGACAGCAAATTTCAGCATGATCTACTTAAATTAGAAAAAAATGACCTATGTGAAAACCTCTTTGAATCATATACTCTTAACTAATTTGATATTAATTATTTTTTTTTTTTAGTTAAAAAGGGTAGATTTTAGGGGTAACTTTTAAAATTCAAATGGGAACCTATATTTTTGAAATATGATTCATATAGGATTTTTTTTTTAACGAATTTTGACGTATCGTTCAAAATTATGGGTTGATAATTAAAGAAGTTATTTACATTCCAATTTTGTATTTAATTTGTAAAAATGCCATCAATGAATAATAATAATAATATACTTAGTGCTTCTGTTATACGCCGATTCATTGATTTACCTACAACCTTAATAATCTGTACGCTATCTAACTACCAATTTACTAGTAATAAAACGTGTATTTGGTATCTTAATTTCATTTTATATTACAAAGGTCAAATCACATTATTCTATTGATAATAAAAAAAAAACAACGCATTAGATAATAATATACCGTATAGTGTATACATATTATGTATATTGGATATTGTATTATTTATAAATTTATAATCAATGCTATGGAACGGGTTTTGTCTCCTCAATAATCTTACATAACATTTACTATTTATAATATAAAATTGAAATAAATATCATTCAGTTGACAAATAGGCAATAGCTTATTAGTTATTACCTACACAAAATTGTTGAATAAATGTTATCATACAGCATACAATTGTTTAAAATGTATACAAATAGGTTAGGTAGCTATCTGTATTTTTGACTAATGTAGGTGCCTGTTCATAATTTTAAATTTATATGTACTACTGTATAATAAATAATAACCAAGGCTAGGAACTTCAAAATATGAGGTGAAAATTTGGAAAATATGCAAAAATATGCAATTCATTAATAAAATACTTTTACATACAAAATTTAAAAATTTAAATTAGGTAGGTATCTGAAAAAAAAATTAACACTGTACACGTATGTATTACATTACCTAAGATTATACAATTTATTTATATCATGGTACAAAATATTAATCCAATGGTAAATTTGAAGAAAAATAAATACCGACCGGTCAGCGGTCACTATTACAAGTTCTCAGTACTATAGAGATTATAATATTATTTTTGGGAGCAATAGTAATAGCTGTTGATGAATTCATTTATTTTGTCAAACTATATGTATAAAAGTATAAATTTCTAAAAAAAAAATTGTTTACGTTAAATCTATGATATTATATGTATGCATATAATTTATGTTCTTAAACCTAAAATATGCGAATTTGTACAAAAATCACCAAATATTCAAAATTATGCAATAAACATTTTTGTATTTGTAATATACGTACTATGAATCAAATTTGTATCGAATCAGATTTTCAATATGCACTTTCTAAACAAATATGCTAAAAGTTCCGAGCCTTGGTAATAACTAATAACATACTTACATACCTATTACCTATACTTTCATATTTTGTTTGAATCAACTTAATATTAGATATAACATATCTAAACACTGCAAAATGACAACATTCATTTCAAAAACTTGTATGATTAAACCTCGCGTTCAACATAATGCTGAATGATGCATATAAAATCAAACAGATTTTGAAAGAACATCACCTTTTCACAACATAAAGATATGATCAATCCAATATTAAATTATTATAACTAGGGCTTGGATGTTGTTACATTAATTAAAAGTTATTAAAGACTAAAGGTTATGGCTAGACTTAGAGACTTAAAAGCTTTAAACACAAACATATACGCATAAAAATATGTGCAAAAATGTATGCACTAGAAAAAGACAATTTTGAATGAATTTATTAAAAATGTATTTAATTATTATTAATGTATTATCGAGTTTTCCTTTTTTAAATAATTGTACCTATTGCTCTAATGCTTATTAGCAAAAAAAAAAACAATAGGCCGATATGAGTGGTAAACATATGTCATGGAGCGCATGTCATCATCACATGGAAGCGACATGGAAGTCACACAATATTTACACAACAATGGTAAAATACATCACATTTGTGTAAGTAATTTAATTTTTAAACTAAATTTTATGAAGTTTTTTGTGCTCTAATAAGTAAAAACCTTATAACCTTATTAATAAATTATAACAACATCCAAGTCCCAATCATGACATCAAACATTATCATCAAGTATTTTAAATATGTCAATTGCATCAGTAAAAAATTATTGTAATATATTCTGAGTGGCGAATAAGGTTAGGTTTTAGACCAGGATTGAATATTTTTTAGAAGCATTTTCCGTCTGGATTTAGGGCAATTTTAAAACTTTTAATTTAATATTAAACAATGTATAGATTTGAAATGTGTACAATTTTGATAAGAAAGGATCAACATTCACATTTCACATATAAAGACAAATAATTGTTGAACCATTTAGTAAATTTTAGTATATTAAAATTAGCAAGGAATCAAGATATGCATGATAAAATGAATTTTAAAGCAAATTAATTATTTCCGAAAGACTATCCATTTTAAAACTTAATTTAGTATCAATAAATGTAAATATATTTGAAATGTGTACAATTTTGATATGTAATGATCAATATTTACTAATAAAATGTTACATTATTGTTTTTAGTAAATTTTATTATAATAAAATGATTGAGCTATCAAGCTATGTATGGTAAACTAAATTTAAAAGCAAACTCATTATTCGTTAATATCTAATATAGGTAGCTATCTAAAGAAATGCAGTTTAATAAATGCCTAATGAAAACATACTTCACAATTTAAACTTAGTGAACATTATTCGTACAAGAGTTTCAATTGATTTGTGCAAATAACCTTGTAAAATATAACTACAATCTATACAGAAGTCTTTAAAAAGTTATATCAATATGACAATATAGGTACCAACTAATTGTTTAAAACACTCGCAATACTTTTATTTGCAATAAGTTATATACTCTCAATACAATATGATTATGATTGCCATTTTAAACTTGCAGAATTTTAGTCCATGACAGAGGTTTAAATTAGGTAAATCGTCTTCTAAATTGTATTGGTTTCTATATTTAATACACTATTAAATGCGACCAATGTTTAAACAAATTAGTAGAAAATAATTATAAGACATTCATAAGCACTCAAAATGGTTGCTTTTGTATGAATAACCTTGTAAAATATTACTGCATTAAAATTTAAGTCAAAAAGTTATAAATTCTACAATTTTATTAACCCTTTCACTGCCATTGACGCACATATGCGTCAATGACAAACAACATTGATAGGCCATTGACGCATATGTGCGTTCACTCGCTTATATTGTTATCAGATAATCTGATAGAAAAAATGATAACTGCTAAATTGTAGTATTTTCAAAGACGAATTAAACTACGTAAAAAAAAACATACTACTATTCTTACCAAAGAAGTTACATATATTTTAATATTTTCTAGTATCCAAGGATTCCCAAAATATTGTTATCAGTTGTTATGTTTTGATAATTTGTTGTTTTGATCGTTAAATGTTCATCGCGTTTCCACGTTTTTACTGTACACACTACACGGTACATCTAAGTGACTAAGTTTTTAATAATTTTTGTTATACTTGTGTATTTGTTGTGCTGTATTGTTCTACCTACCATCATGTCACATATTATAAGTGATGAAAGTATATTGGCAAGTTTAGAAGAAATTATAGCCAATGAGGAGTCGGATGACGAATTCATTAGTGATTTTTTCGGTAATTATTATTATTATTAATTTGTTATTATAATATGTATTATATAATATATATATATACCCTATAAACCTATGTATTTCATTATTTTGTGTGTTATACTTATGTATTATATTATTTTGTATACCATTATAAATAATTACTATATAAAAGTTCATGATAACATATCGTGCAAGGTAGACCATGTTTTTATAAATTGTAAACTGTTTATTTATTTATTCTATATATTTTACAGTTGGTTTTGATGAATCTGATGAAGAAGAAATAGCTTCAAACCAATTTATTGGAACTGTGCAAGGCGATGTTCACAAATACACTGTATTCCATCAAAATGAAGCAGAGTATAAAACAATGTCAGATACCGAACCACCTGATTCTGAAGAAGAAAATGTACAATCTGATACCGAAGAAGAAACTGAAGTTGCAATTCCAACAAATAAATCAAAAGTAAATGTACCTCGAACAAACAAAGGTCTGTTTACTCCAAATTTTAAATGGCAATCTGATACACCATTTCAACCTAAGGTTCACCAGTTTTGTCCAGATAAAAGTGGTATTCAAAAAGAGTTTGAACTGAACAGTAACTCTACTATTTTGGATTTTTTTGAAGCTCTCGTAACTCCATTTTTATTGGGCAAAGTTGCATATGAAACAAATGAGTACTATAGGCAAAACACTGAATCACATATTATGTCATCTCGCAATGCAAGTTGGTATGACACTACATCAGAGGAATTATATTTATTTATTTCAGTACAAATGCTTATGGCAAGAAATAAAAAACTTGACATTTCAGAGTATTGGTCTACAGATCCACTACTTTATTCTCCTATTTTTGGAAAAATTATGAGTAGAAATAGGTTTCAATTACTTTTGCGTTACATTCATTTTTGTAATAATAACAATCAAGTCAAAAATGACAGCTTATTCAAAATTGATATGGTATTACAAGATATAAAGAATAATTTCAGATCTGCTATGGTGCCGTTTCAAAATCTTGTTATAGATGAGAGTTTGGTATTATGGAAAGGGAGACTTTCATTCAAGCAATTCATAAGAACTAAACGTCATCGATTTGGAATCAAATTTTTTATTTTATGTGATGTAGAAACAGACTATATTTTAGATTTTATAATATACACTGGAAAAACTACACGCCTTGTTTCATGTGATGCTAACTTAGGCCAATCAGGTGCTGTTGTAAAAACATTGATGAAAAAATATTTGAATAAAGGTCATACTCTATATACTGACAACTGGTATACATCACCAATACTATCAATGTATTTGCATAAAAAAAAAAACCAATACTTGTGGAACTGTAAGATGCAATCGTCGTGGAATGCCACCATTTAAAAACACTAAATTTCAACCAGGTCAAACTGAGAGTAAACATACTGGAAAAATGTTAACAATAAAATGGATGGACCGGAGAGAGGTGCATATGCTTACCACAATACATGAAGATGAACAACTACCAATTAAAAAACATGGTAAAATAACAATGAAACCTAAATGTGTTAAAGAATACAACGAAAATATGGGATCTGTGGATAAAACTGATATGTTACTAAGTAGTGTGGAGTGTGTTAGAAAAACAATAAAATGGTACAAAAAAATATTTTTCCATTTGATAGATTTATCATTGTTAAATGCTTACTCATCATACAAAACAGTTACTGGAAACCATATACCAATAGCTCAGTTTCAGATAGAACTAATTAGACAAATAATAGAAAAATATCAAACCGATCGTTTACCAAAATCAAGACCACCAGCTAAAGACCAACCATCAAAACTAATTGATAGGCATTTCCCATCAGAAGTTCCAGCAACTCTATCTGGAAGGCTTGCCAGAAGAAGATGCCAACTATGCAAGAAGAATAATAAGCGAACTGATACTAGATATATGTGTATAGAATGTGATGTGGGCTTATGCGCAGCACCTTGCTTTAATTTATACCACACAAAAAAATTATGATTACTATTTTTTTAATATTTTATTATAGACTATTGTATAATATTTAATACTTAACTGTTTAATTCTGGTACATGTATTTTTTTTTTTCTAATAAATACTTAATTTTTCAATTCATAATATATGCGTTATTAATTACCGGATTAACGATAAATGTTGAGAAACCCTGGCTGGTCAATTAAGAATTATTTACCACTAATTAAGAAATTAACTAATTATTTTTTTTTTTCTGCTGATAATTATTAGTTCAAGGAATTCACTAAATAAAATTTTAAAAAAGTGAAAATTCCAAAAAAAAAAAAGCTTGGCCTGTCAGTGGTGAATAATTTAATAGTGCTTGGCAGGGAAAAGGTTAACACAAACCAACAAAAAACCATACAATATGCAAATATTTATTAAGTAAATTATTGCTCATGAGTCAGGAATTAAAGTAAAATAATATTAAATATATTAGCAAATCTAGATATTTAGGTACTGAAATATGCTGAATTGTTCCACTTTATAGTAAAAATACATATATCATCAGACATCACAATGACACAATAATATGAATATGGAGAATATAATTTCATAAAAAAAATGATCTCACGTTTGAATTCTTAGGAATAATGACTTTTAGAAAAATTAAACATTGCTTTTTCATAATAATTTACCATACATAACATTAAACTTTTTAAAGAAAATTAATAATATCCAATAAAATGTTTAGTTTAAATTTATGGGCCAAATAAAAATGAAATAATCAAATAATACACATACATGGTCATGAATGAAAGAAATTTATCAATCAGAGAAAAAACAAAAATACAATAATAGGTACATACTATTAAATCTTCGATATGTATCTTGCATTAGTATATTGTTATACTATCATAATTAAATATGACATTGAAGGTACAAATTGATAATTAATTAAACTATAGGTAGGTGAATAACATTCTCAAATTTTAAACAATGATGTTAATGAATAAAAATATAATTTTAACAAGAAAAATAAAGTACCTTTTAAGTGTAAATAGATAAATATACCAAATTATCGAAATTACATATTCTGATGTCAGTTTAAAACGAATGCAAACATTTCCAAACAATAACAAGTAGTTAACAAAAATTCAAACGCACTAACTACCATGACTTATAAAAACAGCTAGATTGAAATAATGAATTAATTCATAATATCTATTTTAATTTAATTTAATTTAACTTTTAACTTTAAGCATTTGTCGAGGTTTTAAGTTTTAACTGTCATATAAAAATTATAAAGTAAGAAGTGACAAGCGTTATCAATTATCATAGAGGTAGCACAAGCTGGTTTATAGACCTAACCTTTGATTTTTGGTAAGCATTAAATAATTTTAAGGTTATAAAATATAATATCTTATACCATTGATAAAATTATTTGATAGTACAAAACACTATTATCATGGTCTTGATTATACACTCAACGGTTCTCAGATTAAGAAATGCAATTACGGCATCATAAATAAAAATAATCTGTAACCGGTTATAATATCAAACGGTATACAGATATACGTTTTGAACCGACTACTGTATACTGTAATAAATTGATAATTCGATACCCGGATTATTAAGGTCGTACAACGGAAGCACTTTTAGTATTATTCACTGTTGACATTTTATAAATTTACACAAATATTCAGATGTCCATAGCTCCTTCAATTATTAACACATTAATGTAAACTACCCGTCAAAATTCATAGAAAATTAAACTGCACAAAAATCATATTTCAAAAATATAGGTTCCCATTTGAATTTTAAAAGTTTACCCTCGAACCCCCCTACCCAAATTAATAAAAAAATTATTTAATATTAAATTAATTTAGATTATATGATTCAAAAAGGTTTTCACATAGGTCATTTTCCCCTAATTTAAATTTATCATGGTGAAATCTGCTGTCACATGAAATTTGGAACACCCTGTATATTATATATATATATATTAGTATAACTTTATATGTATGTTTTAAGAAATTTAAATTTATTGAATTTATATATTGTAGTCTTTTTACATGTACTTACATTGTTATGTGTGTAACGACATTGTCTTAACAAACGACACACCAAGCTCTTATTAAAACTCTTAGCTTTTAAATAAATGTACTGCAAAATGTCTATCCAATTCGTGCATTCAAACTACTTATATATATATATATATATATATATTATGTATATTTTAATATAATTGATATACATATTTTAAATAATTATAATGAATGTATGTACATTATCATAACAGTGTAATGTACCTATATTTTTTGTACATTACATTTGCCTAGGTAGGTTAATTTTTAAATTATTATTATTATTAAATTAAACAATTATTACATTGCTAAGGATATATTATAATATGTATATGCATATAATAGTAATAGTAACATTTACAATTTATTAAAGCAAATATAATAATAACGTTTTAGAAAGATATGTTTAAAACAGTGATAAATAAAAAAATTAAAAAATTAAAAAATTATATTCATATATTATAAATAAAAACAATTATTATTTAGTAGTAATGCCATGAAAAAATTTTGAAAAAAAAAAAATGCAAAAAAACAGATTTGAATCTCGAGCACTTGAACCGTTTCTGAATTTTGCGTTTCACATATGGGTTATTGAATAATACTGAAGACAACATGTATGGTCGTACTACTAAAGTAAAAAAAAAAAATGTAATTTTCAAAATGTACTCATTAATTACTACATTTTTTCCAACATGCATTTTAAATACAATGAAGTTTAAATTCTAATATGTATAATAAATTTTTGCATGCCAACGACATAATAAAAACAATATTTTAAGCATAACTACACCATTTAATTAATTTATTATAATACTATATATATATGTAGTTTTCTTTTTCTTGTTTTGAAAAAATATTGCAAAAATAAAAAAAAAATATGTGTAAGCCAATGTAAAGGTTAGTACAGGTATGAGGTATGAATTGAAGTAATTCATAAACGACATTGACATACCAACCTCCTACTAAAACTCTTAGCTATAATAGTTAATGTACTGCAATACTCGTGAAAAATGTCTATTCAATCCGTGCATTTTAACTACTTACATTTTTAATATTGTTGAAATGCTGATTAATTGCAACTTCCACAACGTCCGGAATCGAATTAATTTACTTAATATAACAACAATAAAATTAAAATGCATGATAATTTATTAAAGCGAACACAACATTTAAGAAGATAGGTTTAAAACGCTGATATAAAAACAATTATTAAAACAGTTATTTTGAATTTTTGAATCTCGAACACTCGAACCGTTTCTCAACTTTGCGTTATATTTTATTTTATTACACACGGAAATATCGAAGATGAATAATAATAATAATAATAATAATAAATGCCATATGCCATAAATAACGAAAATCGAGGGAGATAAGCGAGCGGCGACGTGAAAATAAATAGCTAACGCGCGAGAAGTATTACGATTGGTCGTCATGGAAGAAACGCGGAGTGCCGTCAGCGCCCCCCGCGGATCTTATAGCGTTATTAGCATTTTATTATATAAGACTAGCTCTCCGAGCGTCGCTGGGGGAGACCCCCAGACCCCCCAGTGTTAGCTGAAAGGGGGTACCGTTTCGGAACAAGGTCGTTTCAATCATCAAAGTCGCACGTCTTGGTACGCGAGTGTATGAGAGTGGTCGGTGATGAGAGATAACGGCGATGAGGTGACGAAGATAAGTGATAAGCATTGACATATTAATAAATGGACTGATCGTAGAAAGAGAGGTTCGTATACCAACATCGTTAGAAAGAGATAGCATACAATTTAAGATGGACATAAAAGAACAAATTACATATCATGGAGTAAATATCATTATAATCAATTTAAAACCATTTAGGTAGATAACAAAAAATAACAATAACAATAATAATAATAATTATAACCTAACCTAACCGAGTTCTGACGGTAATTTGATAATTATTATGTTATCACCTCCAAATGTTGCTTATCATTCCATGATATCTAACTTTTTTCTCTATGATTTTCTTAAACTGTACTCTATCTTTTTCTCATACACGTTTAATATCTTTGATCTCTTTCTGACAATGTTGATTTAACGGTGACATAGGCGGGGTGTGTGAGAGGCGCAGTCCATTTATTAATATGTCAATGGTGATAAGGCTAGGACCACTGCGGTTCGACGTGGTCATCCCGGTTCAACGATGGACGACGTCGGACGGCCGGTTCACTTTGGTTGTCTAGCAAGTGGGTCGCCCCCCTCGACGTCAGACGTAATCTCACGGGTAGGCAATCCGACGTCGTAGGATGACCCCCCGTGTTATCTGAAAGGGGGTGCCGATTTTTGAAGAATAGTCGTTGGAATTATCAAAGTCGCACGTCTCGGTAGGTCGAACCTCATGATTGGTTGATGAGTGTTGATAAGAATTCGTGATGACTGATAAGGGTCGGCGGTTTGGCGGTATCGTTTGAAATTCCAGTTTTGGGGTCTATAGAGTTCTGTGATCGAACGGCTTCGCTTTTTTTATACGAAAGCCAACGAATAAATAAATCCGAAGACCGAGTTTCAGCGTCTAGCAAGTCAGTCACCTCGAGTTATATTCGATTGAATTTCTAATCAGTCACCTTGGTACACAATCCGACTGCGTCAATATGGTACTACAGTATTTCGGTGATATGAATTTATGATAACGTGTTTCTGATAAGGCCTAGTGCTTTAGCGGTATTCTATCGAAGGCGGGAACGTTTGAAAACCGTATTTTTGACAACAAATAAGTTAAAAGTAAGTCATTATAAGCGGACCTGGTGGGCCCCATACGGTGTAATACGGTGTAACCATATTAAAAGGCTCCGAGTGAAAATAGTATTTTTTCAAAACCCTAACTCGGTTACCGGATAGTCGAAATGCATGAATTTTTAAGCCGTGTTTGAGTGTCTAGGAAGTCGCAGTCACCTCCGATGACGTAGTTGATATATAGGAAGTCATTTACGTAGGCAATCATACTGCGTCCGATTGAGGACAATGTGTGTCTCACACGCATCAGATATTAATTCTATACAATGCAAATTTACGAATATTACGTGATTTCGGGCGGCCGTGCTAATCAGATAGCAAATTTTTTGGTGTCTAGCAGGTCAGCCACCTCGCCGAACGGTCGGCGTCGTCTCACCGGTATACAATCCGACTTAGTTGGTCAAGTTAGGTTTATTTCGGGCGGCTATGCTAATCATTTTGTCGTTATAAGTAAAAGCACAGAACAATAAAAAGTCGTGGTAAAAGTCGCCGCGCCAGCAGTTATCCGCTGATAGTGAGTGGTTCGACCACGGACCACGTCAACGGTTTGTGGTGGTAAGGTCTACCGCTTTGGCCGTATTCCGTCGAAGGCGGGAATATTTGAAAACCATGTTTGCGGGCGCATCACTAAAGTGAGTCCAGAGTTGGTTATAATGCCATATTAAATACCTTAAAAATTAAAATAATAACGACGGCCAAAAATGTAAGGCGTAATGCCGTGTTTGAAGGAATAATAAAATATCGACAATACAATTAATTAATTAATCGGCCATCAACACTGTCGTTTCTATCGATTTCGTTACCCGCATGGGTTACCTGCGTTGTGGCTTGTTATTGTCGCCGTCGTAAAACAATGATCCGCACCGACGTCCGACAAATCGTTCTTAAACGTCCGACAGCTGACCAAGGGACACCACAGTCCACTGCAGAAGGTTTACTAATTGCAAACACGTGAGTATACAATGTAATATTGTAATAATTTATTTATTATTTTTTAATTTATTGTTGGCCGTGGATCGTATCTACCAATTAATATAACGTATATTATTATGCTAAATGAATTCGCGAAGGAATCGGTTACTTATTTTTTCTGCGCGCCACATGGTTTTTGTTAAACGAATTTCATATTTTTTCTATTTTTTATTTGTTTCAACACGATCCCCGCAGATCGTAGCTACCAATTAATATAACGTATATCATTGTGCTGCATGAATTCGCGAAGAATCAGAAACTTATTTTTTCTGCGCGCCACATGGTTTTTGTTAAACGAATTTCATATTTTTTCTATTTTTTATTTGTTTCAACACGATCCCCGCAGATCGTAGCTACCAATTAATATAACGTATATAATTGTGCTGCATGAATTCGCGAAGAATCGGAAACTTATTTTTTATGCGCGCCACATGGTTTTTGTTAAACGAATACCACATAATCATACCGACATTTTTCTTTATTTTCTTTAACTTTAGAATGAGTAATATATACAAAATTAGTGGGCATTGCAACGTGTACATAGGTACACGCGAGCCAGATAACCACGACCGACGTAAGCATGAGTCAATTATATATATTTATTATTATATAAAAAAGTAGAAACGATTAAAATTATGTCTACCCGTTTCAGTATGTTACAAGTGCGGAAAGGCCGGGCACATGGCCATTAATTGCCGTGAGTGTTTTACATACCTATTCCAACAGTCATAATCTTATGCATATAATTATTGTAATTTTTTATTTTAGCCAAACGTCGAGGTGGCGGTGGTTGCGCAAAAAGGGGTGGTGGGGGTGGGGGCCTTGATGGCGGAAGCCGCCGGGGAGGGGGTCTCAGAGATCCCCGATCCAGATCTCGGTCGATGAGTGGGACGTACTCCCCCGAAGTAAGTAAAAAAAAAAAAATATAAATATAAATATAAATCTAACAAAACACATTATTTCCATAAGGTCCGAAGAGCAACAAAATTGCCGCGGTCGCGGTCGCAGTCGCTGCGCGTAAGTATATATATTATGCGTTATAAAACATTCAAGATTGATTGAAATTGATAAATCTAATTAAAGAAATTATTTTCAGGAGGTCCGTTCCAGGACACCGCCGACCCAGCGACAAGGGACACCGCCGGGCTCTTTAAGCGTAAGAATATAATATTAATCTAATATTTAAACTAACTTAAAAAAAACTTCAATAAAACCAATTATTTTCAGGAAAACGACAGCCGGCTGTACATAACGGCGTCGTCGACGC
Source organism: Nasonovia ribisnigri (assembly GCA_027563435.1). Taxonomy (NCBI): domain Eukaryota; kingdom Metazoa; phylum Arthropoda; class Insecta; order Hemiptera; family Aphididae; genus Nasonovia; species Nasonovia ribisnigri. The sequence continues at coordinate 171,487 of JANEHU010000134.1, forward strand.
CGCCGCCGAACGCCGTAAGGATATATTTATATATTATTTAAGTGTTTGATTGTTTGATCGACTTAATTTTTTTTTTTTTAAATGACAAAACGATTTCTGCTTTGTATTATTTATTATTTATTTGACATTATTTTCAGAGAATATCAGAAAGGTCTTAACCGGAGGCGCGAAAAGATGTAAGGATATTAATGTCATGAAATTATTAATAAATCTAATTTAACACATTTGTTTTCAGGTGCCGAAAGTAGACAGACGGCCACATACAGTAAGTATTTAACAGGAACATTTTTCCACAACAAAATTTTTGCTACAACTATTTATTATGTTTTTTTTTTCAGAAAAATAAAGATCAACTGTAATAAAAATCATGTCTTTATTTCATTTTTAATATTATTTTTATATTGATTAATCAATTGCAATTCATTTGTCATGGTATAAAATACACAACTATAGAATAGCTATAGTAATAATATAATATAACATCTTATAACAATTAATGCATATTAATCCTCATGTGCAAAGTATACATTATTCCTAAGATATTCATTCAGTATGAATTTGGTTTTTAAATTGTTATTAGTTCATCATACCGTTAGCGTACAACAATTAAAAAGTCTGGTGTGTAGAGCAAAACAATTGAATAGTCAGGGAGACTGTTTTGGTCTGTCAGTCTGACATATTAGTAGGGCCCCGTGTACCTAGCACCTGCTCGACATTTAAGACAACTCGATTTAAATTATAATAAGATACCAAATAGGACAACACATTTTTTTTTTTTACAACTATTTAAATAAATTGTTAGGTAGGTATTGAACAAAATACAAACCAGCCTATTGTATAAACCAATTATTGTTTTCAACATTATGATATTCACAAACCAATACTCTGAAAGAAAAACAAATATTCTTGTCGTTACTATAATTTTTATTTGCAGTAGTAACAATATAATAATTGAATACTGTTTTGGTATTGGCGTTCATAAATTTTAAGTTAAATCTTTATAAAATGTTAAATGTAGTACTTGGTTATGTTAATATTCTTAGAGAAAACGAATACAGCTATTGAATGGTGTTTAACATGGAAGTAATACTATTTTACAGTTACAGTTACAGTTACAAATTTAATAAAGTTAACAATAACGATATGGTCTTATTTAATCTTAAGTTAAATCTCAAGCATTAACACAGTGTACATTAATTAAAAACAGTTGTTATTGTTAGGAGCCAGTGACCCGGAACAGTAATAGTTGATAGGAGCCAGTGACCCAAAACAACAGTATTAATGTATAACTAACATAGGGGGTGCGTCCGAAGGACAAGGCATGCAAAACAACCATTCTAGGAAGTAAAGGGCAACCGGTAAAACACGATATATGCAAATACCAAGAAAACAAGAAAACAGGAACTATTATTTTATTTAGACAGCCGAAATATAATAATATATATATATATATTATTATGTATATAAGAATATATGCGCAAATATCTAATCTGCGAATACCGGATTACAAGGACAACACTGACAGGAAAGCGTGGGCATAAGCATTCTGAGAATAGACAAGCATCCGGCACGTGCGAGAACCCGGATGCGCGCTATCGGTGGCTGGGGGGAGACCAACGGGATATATAAGGGACCCCGAAACAGCCTGTATTTTAGACGTGATCTGACCAAGCTACTCTGAGCACCTTCTCGTCACTCTACTCCACGATTAAACTGGACTTAGAAATATTTCCATTAATCATAAATTGTACTTAGAATATTTTTGTTACATTTTAATATTTTACGAATAAACGTTCAGTGTTTGAATAAATAAATTACATTCAGTAGAAATACAATCTGTCTACGATTATTTTACAATTGAGTCAAGTCTTTGACCATTTCATCTGGTAACCTCGCGAGTTGGCTACTATATTGTGGCACAGCCGAGTTCAAGTACAAGGAGCTGGCTGGGGCTTACTACATCTGGCGCAGTCGGGAACGAGGCCCTACACAGGAATCCAGGTCAAGTTGAGGATTCCGCGGAGGCAGTCCATCAAGGATCACTGTTGGGAGGATTGATCACCTTTTCAACGACTCCGGGGCATAACAAGAATCTACGAGAGCGACTCAGCGAGGCACGAACAACTGAAGTAAACATGAGTAGACATTGGGTAGCAGAAGCAGCAACTGCGTAAGTTTGAAAAAATTGATGATAAATATTAAGAATTGTAGCTTGGGGTCACGTTTCCGTTAGATTAAGGATACTAACGTTAAATAAAATACTGTATTTTTTTTTTGGGGTGAAGGAATATTATTTTTATAGACGTATAAAAATAATACATAAAAAAAGAATAAATAATTGGTTGAATAAAAGTGAATAAAAAGGAATATATGTTTGAAAAATAATTGAGATTAAATAAATGAAGTTATAAGAAAGAATTAAATAAAAGGGATTTGTTTTAAATAATTGTGAAGGATAAATAAATAGGAAAAAAGGTTATAAAGGAAATAAATTGTTGATGGAATAATAAAAGAAGAATAAAAGTTGATAAATATATGAATTGAGATATATATTGAGAATAAAATATTGTGAGATTTAAGTGAATAAATATTTGGTTATTGAGAATATTGAGTAAAGAATTTTTTTTGTGTTAAGGCAAAGTGGTAAGCCTTATGTGTTGAATAAAAACATTTGAGAAATAAATGTGTTGAATAAAAGTTATTGAGAATTATATGTGATAAATAAAAGTTATTGAGAATTGAATTGATGAATAAAAGTTGTTGAGAATTAAATTGATGAATAAAAAGTTATGAGAAAATAATTGTGTTGAATATAATATATGGAATATTATAGTGTTGAATAAAATAATTGAGATAAAATTGATATAGGCAAAGAGTAAGTCCTTACGTGTTGTTAATTGAATTTATGGACAGATAGGTCCTAAATTACAAAATAAAGATTATTGTGGAATTTATTGAGAGGTGTGCACACAGAATATTTAGAAACATATTGATGTTTATGGGAAAATTATATGAGTTTATATTGAAAGAAATTTGAGATTATATACGGAACTTGGGATTCCAGAGTGAAAATAAAGTTAGGGCATGCCTAGAATAAGTATATTTTATAAAATAAAATAATACGTAAATAATTGGTTATAAGAAATTAAATAGAATAAGTATATTGGTTAAAAGTGATTATTTAAAATAAATAGGAAAAGTTATAAAAGTGTTAATATAAGTGATAATTATTGTAAAGAATTTTGGGAGTAGCTAACCGAAAATAATACATAATTTTCAATCACGGAATAATGTTTGTATTAGTGGAATAAAGGTGTCGCTGTAGTGCGAGCTTGTATAACGTATAAACGACGCGGAATAATATACGTAAATAATAAATAAAATTTATTATTTGATTTATGAAAGAATATAGGAATATAGATATTTTTTTTGTCGTAAGGAATAAATAGTTGTAAGAATAAATAAAAAAGTGTATTACTGGTAGTAAATACATAAGGGATTTTTTTTTTGGAATAACGAAAAAAATATTTTAATTTAAGTTAAATATATTTTAATGAGGAAATTATATTTATGAATAACGATTCAGGTAGTTCTGCGAATGAATCAGTAGGCGAAAATAGTACACAGGATAAAGGGGTACAGGTAAACGATAAAAAAGAAGAAATAAAAACTGACGCGTTAATTGATTTAAATACTGACGAATCGTGTGAAAATTCGCCAGAATCTAGTAAACAAAAATATTTGGAAGAACTAAGGGAGAAGGAGTTACTAAATAAAACACTTGAACCTGATATTAGAGAGTCTAAGAGGGCAGGTTTACGATCCGATCCTACTGTAAAACACGTACAGTTGGAATCAGCAGTTAAAAAGAGCGTAGAAAAAATAGAAAGAAAAATTAAAATGGACGTTGATAAATGGAGTAGCATAATACCAATATGCGTTGGTTCAAAAAATGTGGCGGAATTTATAAACACTTGCGAAATAGCAATTAAAGAAGTAACGTCTGCGGATAGACCGTTACTATTAAAAATAATAAATTCAAAATTGGCAGGTAATGCTTTAGAAGCATGCAAATATAGGGAAACAGAAACTTGGGAAAGTATAAAATCTATTTTACAGGGAGCATTTGAACATAGAGTTTCGGAGAGAGCACTAACAATAGGGTTAAGTTGTGCGAGAATGGCTCCTGGGGAAAGTGTAAC
>JANEHU010000135.1:0-62376 GCA_027563435.1 Nasonovia ribisnigri
TTATTATGTATTGGCAGTTTCGACTGCGCTGCAACAGCCTGCAGTTGTCTTCGCGTAGTCAGACGACGAAATATGCGACACGCGAACAATGCCGCCCAAGGCAGCTGTAGCCCTCGTCCCCTAACCGCGCCACCCGTTCATCAACCCCCTCCCCCCCCCACAGACTTTGGCGAAATGGCGTGCCTAAAAGTCAGATGACTGTCGCCTTCCCCGCACCGATTCATATCATCTGTATAATAAATGTACCGTTAATAATATATACGCAGGTTTCGTACCTCATTTATTGACATTAAAGCAGTGATATTGTAATATTCGTATACGACAATATCATATTATTATACATATATAATTGTACGGTATAGGTAAGTTTATCATCCGTCGTCGTCGGTTGATCACGGCTGCTAAAATAAAGAGAACGAAAAAAACGGCAAAGGCCTTTTGACGGGGGATGAAAGAAAAAAACCATCCGGTCGTCTCTGTGGCTCTGTACGATATCGATTCGTCGACGAAATTCGTCACCGCAGCGCGGTCTCGACGGGTTGACAGCAGTGTGGAGAACCCAATAGAAGTACGGGGATGCGACGAGTTAGACGCGCCGTTCAAAGTTATCCAAGTGGATCTGAAGCATCTCCCCCTCCCGCCATCGTCCGACTTAATTCTATGTTAATTGTGAGATTTATTTTAGTGCAACATATATACTAATATGTTGCTCGCAGCGCGTACGGTTTTCGTTTGTTGATTTGTGGTATTTTAGACTTTCAGCCGACTCGTCGCAACCGGCACGGTTGATGAATCCCGCAGCGCGTAAGTCAGTAAGTCGCGTTCAGTTTTACACGTTATATGACGTGTATAAAATCGGGCGAGGAGTAAATGCGAACCTCAACGATGATTTATTATTTAATAGTAACCCGGCAATCACAGCGAATGATTCGAGTATGGGGTAGGACTACGGAAGTCGAAATACACGACGACCGCAAGTGTGTGATTTGCAGGAGAACGCGATATAATTGATGGGTTGGTTAAGGCTTCGCTACAACTTACACCCGTCAGTCGTCGTCCGACAGGTAGAAGAAAATATAAGGCACATGTCACGAGGTCGAAAAGAGACGACGAGCGTCCTCCGACCGCATCCATAACCACGGTTACGATAGAAAATTTGATAGGTACCTAAAGAGATTTTCACCACATTTTATACGCTTTCCGTTATTAAATGTTTTTGTAAAAAATGTAATTTGTCTCTACTCGACGTGACGGCGAAACGGCTTTAGACGGATTTCACACAATCAGCTTATAATGACAATAATAATACTAAAAATTATTATTATTATTATATCCGTCGATATCGAAGTATTACAGATATTAAAAATTATTCATATTTTTTTTTTGAATTATGAAAAATATAATAAGAATATAATGAATAACGATGTAAAATAATGAACTCGTATTTTATCTCTCAATTGTTAAAAAAAAAAGTTAAAAATACCCTAAAACATAAAAAAATTATCTTCAAATAAAAATAAAAAGCAACTATATTATATAGATTCTTAGGTTATTGTAACACATTTTAAGCCAAGAAATCATAGTCAACGATTCTCCAAAAAAAGATTCAACAGTCATCATCATCTAAGTCCTAATTATATTCAATTGTTCCTGTGACCTGCAGCTACTGTAATATCACAATATCAATGTATCTTATATCCATACGAGAAGGAGCTATGTTTATATTTCGTCAGAGAAACACGACAATTGAATATAGTTCGTCGGTAAAAGATAAACCGAATACCAATGTCACCGCGGGGGTTTTAAAAATTGCCGTTTTAACCGAGGGCTATACATTTGAATATATAATATTATATAAACCTAAGCTGAATCTAACCAAATATTTGTCATTTTCAGTTAAATATTATGCGTTTGCTATATTCAATAGTTTATTGTTAATTTTATGTTTAAATAAATAGAAAACCGAACAGGTACAAACAGTATTTTGTTTTTTGCCGTCACTCGTCAGAGCTCACATACACAATAATACCTATAAGGATGTAAAACATTTTTGTTGGGCCCTATCAAATTGATAAATTATATTAGGAAAAAAACACTTAAAAAGTCATAAATATATCTAATAATAGAACTATAAACAATAAAACAAATATTTTGCTTCCATACAGCGCCCTCTGAGAAATAATTTTCTAATATTTGCTAAACAATGGTATATCGTTATATTATTATTATTACTGTTATTGTTGTTGATGTTGTTATTTGACTTATTACATATTATGCAGCGGTCCGATAATAATGTTTACGTAGGTATACGAAATATTATAATTCTGACAATAATTTTGATAATGTACATATTATGATTGTTAATATTATTATCAACGTGCTATGCGTTTCGCGTTTCGTATAAATATTAGCTCGGTCGAATAATCTGATTTATCGCTTTATTAAAAAAACATTCGTAAAACGTACGCTCACAATATTTATAATTACGTTTCGTAAACGCTAAATGCACAATGAAATTAATTGTGTTTTTTTCGTATTTTTTTTTTTTTATTCTCGAACACCGACACGTACCTCTGTCTATATAATATGTACGTAATGTTCAAATTTCAAATTTGACTCACTATCCTCACCCCCACCACTGTGTCCATGTATATGTGTTGTATAATAGTATTATAGTAACACACTGAAGCAATATTTTTCACGCCAGCTGTTCCTCGTATACTATCGAACATAATAAAAGAGAGAAAAAACAATTCCAAAAGTCGATTCCGGGCCGTGTATTGCGTACGATGATTTTCGTCGTCCCGCTTTCGTTCAAACCGAATTTCAAAAGATCGGCGCGGGCATTATAATATTAAATATTAAATGGGTAACGTAATTGGCTTTTCCGACGGATATAACCTGGAACGATGCCTATGCAGGAAGGGAGATTGATACCTATCAATATTAGGTTATGTACGTATTGGCTATTATTATATGATTGTATCATGGCGTGAATACCTACTTAGAGGCTAGAAAACTGGGTCGAATTGCAAGAAAGGTGTTTGAGCATCTATTTCACGAGATTGTTTTGTTTTATACTACTAAAAATTATAATGAATAAAATAGTATATTATACAGTAGATGGGGGGTTGCGGAAAAAAAGAAAACTGTGCGCATACAAATAACTGTAACGCGTATCCAGTGCTTAAAGCGGTCCAGATAAGCTCGTGTAGTAAAAAAATAATTATTATAATAAACGATATAAAAAGACTGTACGTAAACGAAAGCCGATAACCTGAGCCGAAGTTTTCACCGCCACAGCTATTTACACGAGTGGCCGATTTTTCAATTACACAGAAACACGCTCGGAAAATGGGTGCGCGAGAGTAAGCTTTGGCGATACGCATTGGGGGGGGGGGGGGAAGTGTAATATAGTGTATACCTATGTCCCATACACGGAGCTACTATACGCTTTTGTTCACACGCGCGTATTTGTCACTTTGTTTTGTCGATATATAAATAAAAAAAATATAGGTACAAATGATTATAAATAAAAACACTTGGTTTTCACACCAGCTGAAGATGAATATTTAGGGTTTTATTATTAATTTTTCAACCTTGTTTATTTTTGTACCTGTATTTAATAATAATATCATTCACGCCCAACTGAAAAATACTTATTTCTAACGGACAGGAATTCCACTATACTAGTGAGTTGTAGCAGTAAGTTTTGCCATCTAGTCAAAGAAAACTTTCAACCGTTAGAACCCAACACCTTTGTACTTTTTGTTCGGCGTTAGCTGCAAGCTTTGTTGTGCCCAGTTCCAATATCCTTTTAATATTATCGTCCACATTATTATGTTTTTTTATCGCATGAAAGTGTAATTTTGTTTAAAGACACCAATGTTGTTTATATTAAAAGTCTAAAACAACTTGACAGCGTAAACCTTGTTAACGTTTAATGTTTGAAACTGTAGCACCTAATACATTATCTGCAAAAAAATGTTTAACAATTTCAATGAGTTTTACAGTCCATGATAGAAAATTAAGCAAATAAATTATAAGTATTCAACGCTAGTATACGGATAGTCAGCATATTATTAATATAATTTGAAAAAATTACCCGACTTTCCACTAATATAATAAAATATCAATTTTTTTTAACTATCTAAACTTTTTATTAAATCAATAAATAATACAATAGAATGTTATTCGATATTTTTCCTCTCTGAGAAGAATCTATGAATCATAAACATGTTTTTGTTAATAAGTAAACCATGACAACAAAACTTTACGAAAAATCGGTCAGAAACGTTGTCATTATATTGAGAATCGATATAAACGTAATATGAGTGTTTCTACGCTTAAACAATAAATGTTATTATTACTATTTAATATTACCATTTTTTTTTGTGGTTGGAACAAGTTTTCACATTATTCAGACTTCAGAGTATATTTAGTCTAAACTATAAACAACATAATATACGTTCTGAAAGAAATCAAAATAAGTGCTATTATTCTTCTCCTAATATTTTAAACTCAAAAACATAACATTGAAAATTATTATATTTTCACATTATAAGCACTCTATTCAAACTTAATACAAAGTTTAAATTAAAAAGCACACATTGATAATTTTATAAAAAAAAAATCAATTAAAACAAAATATATAATATGCTTTACAATTATGTTAATACGATATAAATTAATGCTTAATAATATAGTCAGGAAAAAATGTATCGGTACCCTGTATTGTAGTATATTTGATAGCTTAACGCACTTAATGCTTTGATTAACATGAATAAAAAAATTATTTTTAGTAGTCCGTTTTAACCCTTTAACAGCATTAACGGCGTATTATTTAGATTAGATTGCATTGGTATCTTAATTTGTACACGATTTATTTACAAAACGCAGACAATGATGGTTCATAAATAAATCTTCTTAGTTGGGTCGGGTCAAAGTCTAAAATAATATGATCACGGATCACGCTCGTTCTTTAGCTCGGTAAATCAGTGTAGTATATTAGGCCACTTTTGACCATTGTGATGCAATTTGAACGTAGTCGCTCAAAAATCCTCATGAAGAAAAATATATATAACCAAGACATATACGTTTCGAGTGAAAAATAATCCATTCTAAATATTATTGGTGCGGAAAATAGGGTGCTTATAAATGTAAACTTATTTGCAATATCTCAAAAACATTCATTATCAATCTGAAATCTTTAACCTGTGACGCGGTGGACATAAAATCTGAATCATTGACGCACAGTGATCGAAGAATTTTTAGTCTTCTGTCGACGTTCTATTTTTAATCTACTACGAAAGTTTGGTAATTACCGAAGTAAACGAGATAGATATGAACCAATAGCATAACATAATATAATTTAAAATAAAATAAAATAAATGGTATGGGGGGTATGTTTGATGCTAAATAGTAATAATTTAATATTATTATCTAATTTATTCTACTTTTTTTCGTAAGCACTTAATTGTAAATCTCATTCCACTGAAGATGTGAGGCAGACATCGATCCGTGGCTATATTCGAGCAATACTCGTTTTAAATATCACATATGCACGATGTTAACCAACTATAGACTCCTATTAAAATTTTACGGTTTACTCGAATGGTTTATAGGAATTTTCAATGCTCAGTTAATAAAACTTGGCAACACATTATTTATTCTTACCACGACGACGTGAAACAGTTAAATTATTTTATGTTAAAAATAATAATAATAATAATAATAATAGTAACTAGAAACTACGCTATTCCAGTGTTTTATGTAAGCGGCACACGTTAAAGAACTGTCGACTCGAACATTTATAAACGTTTAAATGAATAATAAAAGTGCAGTCCTAACAGTTCACATTTCAAAACACGAATAGAAAACGATCGATGGTACTATACAGATATGCTATTCGCTGACTTGGACATTTAGTCATTTGTATCATATACTTCAATACACACAATTTCCGACTGAAGTTAAAAATATAATATCCGTGTAATTTATTCGAACTAAGCAAATTTGGATGACAATGTTTAGAGCGAATATAAGTAAACAATTACCAAAACTGCATAACTTGAATTTTTTCTTTTGCAAATTTTAAGCAAACAAAATTGCAACAGTACTATTTGATACATTAAAATAATTATGAATAGTTATTATTAAATATTGGAGTTTGCAAGTCATGGTAAATGGCACATTTTGAGACTAATATCGATATTGCGTGGATAACACGTTCATCATTAAAACTGTTACATTTAACACCTGAAGCAGCTTACGCTTGTATATCGAACTTAAATGTGTAGGTATAATTGAATTTGTTTCTTACCATATATTTTATGTAATGCCTATCGGGTTCATGCATATTTCGATAATTGTATCAAACGAAAAAAAGTACGGTTACTTTGTGATAATAATATTATTATTCCAGCATTCAAGTAGCTATTTTGCCTACTCAACACGCCGTCTTACTATTTTATAATGTTATTTTTATGTCGCATCCTAATACACATAAATATTGTGAAATAAATCGTCTGTTAACAAATTTAATTGTTACTGGGTTTTACATCTACATGTTTTCATTTTTTTTTCATTTTTTTTTTGTTTAAGTACGAACTCTATGTACATTTACCCAGAACATGTAAAACGAATTAGACCTACACATTAAAAACCACATCGGTGGTGAGACGAAAAAATAAGGTGTTAATCCATGGTAAATTACAAAATGGAGACACATGGTTAATGTTTGTTTTAACTCAGATTTATGAAATAAAATGAAAAACGTGAGGGTCTAACGGTAAATAAAAACTAATGTAGTGAGCTAAAATATATCGACTAAGTAAATATATAAAATAATCAACTTTATTTTTGGCGTGAATGTGATACATATTTTTTTATACTTACTCGTATTATCTAACTAAAAAACTGAAACAATTGGCTTTTTTTAAAATCATTTAATCACAATTTTAAGTTATGCGTATCATTGAACTGGTATATACAATGTTATCAGTTAATTTATTTGAAATTAAATATGTAAAAAGTACCTCAGTCTTTTAATTATTATTAAAATACTAAATGTGCGTATTTATGATGATATTGATTTATTAAAAAGTTCAAAAATAGTTTTCTAAATGAAATTATAAGTATTTTCAATGAAAAGTTATCGAGTTAATTAAATAATTAATTTAAATATGTATAGTGTTTTTTTCTACAAATCAATCACCACGACTGATTCAAAGCAAAATTAATTTGTCTGTTTAATATAATATTATACTTTAAAGTTTCAATAAATTATTATTGAATATTAGAGTTTTTTTAATATTGACAGAAATGTATGTTTGTTAATTTTAAGCAATTAAAATTATAAAAAAAATAGTGAATATGGTGTATTATTTGGCATACTACATTATATTAGTAGGTATTATCGTGCATTATAATACACAAGAGTAATCATTACGTTGAGAAAAAAATTGACTAACCATTATAATTTTTTATGGACACAATATAGTACATAATACCACTATCTCCAGGAAAACAACATGCCGCGACCCTTGACAAAGTGACTGCCCCTAGTGCGTTATCATTTATATACCTATATATTATAGAGTATAATGTATATTATATAATATAAAGGCATATTTATATATTATTTTTATCTTTTATTATATTCCAATACCATAAAAATAATAAAATAATTTAGTTTAAAAAACATTATCTAATGAAAGTATAGGAATTATATATTAAATTTTTTTAAAGCTCGTTTTAAATTCAATAATGTTTATACGAAGGTATTTTCGAAACTTACTTGTACATTTAACTTAATATACACATATTATGTTTAATACATAAATTCAACAACTGTTTTCACCGCTTTCATGATAAAAAAAACTGGAATAATTGGAATTGTGAAGTGGGTACCTACTATTGAATTAAAAAAAAAAAGACACAAATCGTCACTAACGAGTAACCTCGGATAAGCACTAAACACGCAACTATAGACGATAAGTAATGACATGAATATTATTTTTTAAAAACGAGTGTGGTATTACGCCATAAGTTCAATTATTTAATAGTGAATAGTGATATCATTGTCAATGTTAATTATTTGAAATTTTATAAAATGAGTATACAAATATAATTTTGAAAAAAATTCTAAAATTGTTATTATTTATTTAAAATATTACTTTGCAACGCCTTCTAACGTAATTCGTGACATGATAGCTACAAAATACATTAACCTCGATTAAAATAACAATTATAATAGAAATTACTAAAAAAGAAACAAGAAATGATACAAAATTGTATTAATTTAAATGTTTGAATTTTTGATAAACTATATTTACATTTTATGTAGTTAGAATTAATTTTGAGGAATTACGGATATTTTACAGGTTATATTAATTTGGATTGTATTAAATTTGAATTCAATGATATAATATCATTGTATACGAAAAACGATTCTGAGCGGAGACGGTTAGTCTCGTGTCAGTCTAGGATATCTTAAATTATATTGATATTGTTATTTTACGGTAGCTGTTAAGTTGAATTAATATTATTCAAATTATTTAATTATTAACCTAATATTATAATGTATACTTTTACATAAGATAAAATTAAACTGGAAACGTCATTTAAGATTAAGTAGATGAATAAATAATAATATTTAGTAGAAAATATGTCTATAAAAAACAACTGTGTTTATATATTTTTTAGATTTTTTGATTACCGTATGTACTATTTATTAGAATCTTTGTTTTTGATTTTCAATCCTTAGTTATAAAAACTGAACATTTTATAATGTTTATTGTGTAATACTATGATTGATAATTTTCGAGATTTTGAAGAATTTTATCAAAATTCAAACTTTAAATGCTTATAAAAAAAAATTGTACCTATGTATTTTTAATGTTTTTCAATTACTATTGTAACAATATATAAGGAGCCTTATATTACATTTTTAGACTTTTCGACACAATAAATAAAATTTTATTGACATTTATAAAAATAAAACTAAAAAAAATTGAAATTTTAAAAAGTCTGTAAACAACTTGAAACTAGTCAAAATATTTTGAAAATTTTATCAAGTATAGAAATTTGTATAGTAAATATGTTGTGAAAATTTCAAGTATCTACAGTTACTCGTTTTTGAATTACAGCAAAATAAGCATTCGCTACATGAGAAATAGAGTAATTATTCAAGGTTGTAAAAATATGAACTTCAAACGCTCATAAAAATTTAATTATACTTTCTTATAGACATTTTTTTTTTGACAAAGGTAGACAAACTTATGGAGGATCTTATATTATATTTTCATATCTTAGATTTAAAAAGAAAAATTTTCATGAATTTCTACCTCAAAATAATTTGCATACATTCGTAATTTTTACGTATTTTGTCAAAATTTGAACAATAAATTCTTATAAAAAAAAATTGTGACTTTGTATTTTTAATATTTTTCAACTACTATTGTAACAATGTATTAGAAGCTTTGTATTAGATTTTCAAACTTTTTTAGCAAACAAATCAAATTTTATTGACATTTATAAAAAAAAAAACTAAAAAAAATTGGAAACTGAAAATGTCCGTAAACATCTCAAAACAAGTCAAAATATTTTGTAAATTTTATCGTGTATAGAAAATGCTAATATAAACAACTAATAAAAATTGCATGTATCTACGGTCATTAGTTTTAGAGTTACACCAAAAACCAAAATCGATTTTTTTCTTAAACCAATTTTGCGTAAAAATTCCCGTTTTTTTCTTAATTTTTAGTTTGTTTTTCCTAGAGCTTTTGAAAACTATTTGGAATTTTAAAAATTTACCTCCTAAATGCACCAACTAGATTCACTTTCCCATCAAACAAGATACTGAAATTGAAAATCAAAGCATTATTTTGACTACTTATCATGTACACAGAAACAAAAAAAATTTTAAAAAAAAAATGATAATAAAAAAACACACAACATGTAAAATCAATACATTCATCGCTCTGCTTAGAATCTAAAATTGAGAAAATAAAAATAATATATATAATACATTTAGTCAAAATCTATGTTTAATGTTTTAATAAATTATCTGTAAATACTAAACACTTGAAGTGGTCAATAAATATTTATTTTAGAATTTTATAGACATTAATAAAGTTTTTTTTTTATTAAGTCGTATTCATGAAATTGTTGTCGTTAAATCAAGTTTTTAAAGCTTTGAAATGTAATATGGAGTTCTTCATAATTTGTGTTCACAGCAGATTTTAAAAACATCGAAAATCTATGGTCATAATCATGGGCGCAACTAGGGTAAAATTTATGGGAGTGCTAAAATCTAAAGCACAACACAAGAACCCCCCCCCTTATTTTAGGCAAAATTATTTTATGTATATACAAATTTAATGTTTTTATACAATCATTAAATAATCTAACATAAAAAAGCAATTCAGCATATCACAATATAAATTTATTAAATAATAATGCTCATATTATAATAAATTAATTTTTCTATTATTAGTTAATGCAAACTTATTTAGAATTTTTTCATTGTTAATGTTATTTGTAATATCTCTTTCTATACATATTGAAGCTAGACTTGTAAATCGATTTTTTCATTCGTCAAAGTAGGAGTTTTAGTGATGACACGAGAATTTGTTTTATTTTTATTAAAAATACTAAACGTTTTAATTTAAATAGAGTTCAAGAGTCAAAACAAAAATACGACGATGTAGTATGTTATACGTACAATTGTCAATCATTAACTGGGCTGATCTAAAATGTGGCAGGTCCGATAACCACGATGTGCATTGTGCAAGTGTACATTGTAAGTATATTTGTATAAAATATACACGCAACACGCAGCCAAATGTAAAATAACTATGTGGTGTCTATATTTTTATCATCAAGTACCTACCAACTAACTAACAAGACAGTACAAAATCAAATAAAACAATATTATAGTGGTGAATGACGGGCCCGTATGGCGTATTATTGAACCCAAATGGAAATATTGTTTACAAGACGTATATAATTAATTTTTAAATCCGAATTCGATAATGTCGTATTAGTGTATTACATAATACGTTGTTATAATATATTGAATTCTATTATTAATTTATTGTATTTTGCCGACAGTACACTCTTCACTCTCTCCTCGTCAAACTTATTAACGGAGGACGGAGCGGTGGCAAGTGGCGACGATATCAGATACATACTGCTGCCATTATAATATTGACGATAAAATTAACGGCGGTTGTTGAGCGTTGGTCGGGAATCTAGGAAAAAATAAAACCTATTGATTCTACGTATTGTGTACACGGTACATTTTAATAGGTATAATAAACCCAATTTAATAAACGCATTTGCTGAATCAGAAGTGTTACTGTTACCGATAATGTAAAAAATCGGTACAGAAAATTTGGGAGTGCTAATTTTGATTTTGGGAGTGCTAAGCACTCCCAAGCCCCCCCCTAGTTGCGCCCATGGTCATAATTTTATGATAAACGTTTGAAATTTTAATGTCGACAAAATTGTATGTTCAAATGAAGAATTTATATTTATTTTAGTTACTTATTTTTAATTCATCAAATATTAAACGTAGAGACGTTTCATTAGGTACGCATATTTTTATTTTCTATAGATACAATTTAACTTTCAGTATATTTAGATAATTTTAAGCTATTCAATATCCATGCCAAGAACCTTTTCATATTATTCTGTAGTTCGTGGGTATTTATCCATAAGTTGATAATAATAATATACAATATAATATATTATAATAAACTAATAGTTTAATATGTTGTGATGTTTTAACGAAAATCAACTACAAAATTATTAATGAAAAAATAAATTACTTAGGTAGCAAAAGTAATATAAATATATTATAAGATATGTTCTGAAACGGAGGCTGTCAATCCACAATCGTATTTCATTTGCAATCATTTGTAATTTAATTCAAATTTAACATATTCTTTATTATTAAAGCTACTGTGACCTAGCTACCCACTCAAAAGGGACACTATTCACTCGAAAGTTACTATATACAATACTGCAGCGAGATCTCTTGTTTTTAAATACTGGTTAGGACACAAACGACCTTTTCAACTTATGGGTTAAAAAGTTTAACATAGACCCACTGAATAATATATAAATATATAAAATATGTATATAGTTTATACACCACATAAGCATTACTTCATAATATTTCGTGTTTATGTTTATTTATGTTTTTATTAAAACCCATTAATTCATCGTAAAATCACATTATATTATTATAAAGCGTAAAAAATATGTATTCTATTTTTGCACACAAACGAGTTTATAAATGCAAACCATGATGGACGTTATCAAAACGAAAACGTAATGTCGATATTGCGGTCGATCTTAAGTGCCGTGACTGCTGTTCGATAACTTAATAATAAATAATAATACATAGTCATTACAGTGATCTTATTTATAATGTTGTTATATGTATTTATAGTCTATAATATTACGGACACGAATGAAAACACTGAATACGATATAATGATTACGTTTTAACTTTGCTTCAAAGTTCGTAGATCGTGTACGTGGGACCGCAAGTGAGCACTTATAATAATATTATACCTATGTTATGTGTGCCAGCGTGTATTAAATGTGTACATTTATGTATAATTATCATAATACTAATACGTTGTGTCGACGAGCAAAATGATTTAATAACGCGAGTTTCAGCGACGTTTTGAATTCTGCCAGTCGGTACACACACTATACAATATTAGGTGGGTTGATATAATATTATATTAACAGAAAATAAAAAAGAAAAAAAAACAATTCAACAAAAAATGTAACTGAAATACATTCGTGAGAGGATAACATTAGTGGGGGTCGCACTCACTGTACGGTATTTATATATTTATTAGTGTTTCGTTGACAGTCCGGCCACGTAACTTTGTGCGTATATAGTGATTTGTCGGCTAATTTGTCTGGTTCGTATAATTATTTCACGACACGACGACGACCACCACTACGCGCATAATATACATTATAGGCACGTAAATTATAATAATATAATATTGTACACGTAGGTAAAAATAACTGTACATAATATTGTACGAAAATAATAATATGCAGGAACCTAACTACCTGTAGTCACCACAGTAGTTGGAGTTTGAAAACGTGTCGCTCCGAAACAAAAAAAAAAAAAATATATGAAAATCGATGGGTCAAAAGTCTACAGCGTTGCTCGTGTGGGAGGGGTAAGGGGGCGTTAAAGAGAGACGGGCGGTCGAAAGCCAAAATTCGATTTGAATGTTTTTCAACGATAACACACGCGTCTCATGCATACATGTTTTGTAGCTTATTACTACAATGCAGTCGTGTTCGTCCTTGTAAAGTGCTGTATATTATTATATGGCTGCCCGATTTTGAAATTACGACCTTGCATCCTGCAGTGGCGTTCTAGGTGTTTCATTTCAAGTAGGGTTTTGTCGCATAATTGATACCGCTGACCAGTGACCGGGTTTTCGTACACCACTGCCGCGTACACGCGAGCTCTAAATTCGGTGGGTTTACAACTGCAGCAGTCTCACGCATGTATCGACAGGCCGTATTTTTCCGACGAACGGCAACGGTGCTACGGTGTTCACTCGTTTGAAGAGATGGTGAAATATTTCCGTTTTACCAACCACCTCCAGCTCCAAGCTATAACAACGAACAGGTTTGCAGAACACATCCGATGTTTTATTTTGGTCGCAGGAAAAGTCGTGTAACTATCGTTGATAAAATGAAATATTAAATTCTCTGTTCCTCGGAGTAATACACACAAGCTTCGGTAGTCCAGTCGGTAGCATATTAATATTATTACGTAACGTAACTCGAGTTCTGTAGAAGACTGCTGACGATCACGTCGGTCTCGGTTGACCGGTGGCCGCAGGAATTATGACGGCAGCAATATAGCGGCATGCGTGCAAGACGGAAAATAAAAACCAAAAAGGATACGATAATAATAAAATAATAATAATAACACGCCAGCTAGCCGGGTTCTGCCACGGTTTGCAATGTTGCACGGCGGGTTTCGAAATAAAAAGAAGCATTTAAGTTTTCCCGTGCGCGCGTGCCAAACCGTGATCTCTCGAATCGACAGTTGTTGTAGTGCAAGTTTACGGGGGGGGGGGGGAGAGGGAGATGTGGTCGGCATTGACGACGATGAAGAACGGCAGCCACGGGGTAACATATTATTAATAACAGACAGGTTGGCGTGACGGATGGTGAACGGGCGAGGGTGGGTCTACACCGTATAGATGTTGTTCACCCTTATGTATCTGTATAATAATAATAATAATAATAATAATAACATATAACGCCGGACGCTGACGGTTTTTACCGAATTCCCGTCACGCGCGTCCGCCGAGGATACGCCGCGGCACACCACGCGCGCACCGTCAGATATGCCTTTCAGACATTTCCACGGAAACCCCGCTCGTTGTCTGCAACCGTTGCGTACACCCGATCCACGACCTCGGTCTCGTTAACGCTGGAAGTGAAGAGAACGTGAAGAGAACTTTGCGCGCGATAAATCTACTGAATTACATTCTTTTTTATACACAAATACGTCACACACACACACACACACCCACACCCCCCCCCCCACACACACACACACGCAGCACCCGTTCACTGCAACCACGCGGTTTCCGAGAGCGATACCTTTGCACCGCGATACGTTTTAAAAAAGCCCGCGGACACCGTAGTTGAGAACCCATTGGGTCTTTTTTAGAGTCGTCTGGCGAAAAATCAGTCCGCGTCTGCCTGCTCGGTGCCGGTGTCCAAGCGGTTGGGCCATGGAACCCGAGGGGATGCTAGACGATAACCACCCTAAACCACCGTATATATTATACTAGTTGCGAGTTTGCTGCGACCATAGTTACGAAGCTAAGGCTTAAAACTTATTTGGTCGTTCCGTTCTCGTTTCGATTGCAAAGCGGCGAATATATTTCGAATTACATCTGTAACGTCATTGTAGTGTTATATGCTCTGCACACTGCGGACACTTAATCCCACGTAATTTATTGTGCCGAAATTTCGGTTCCATTAAAAAATGTGCACCCGCGTACTCGTACCATACGTTTTGTAAGTAGAAATTGTGGAATTTTAAATTTAGAACAATTTTTGAAATGAAACATCTAATGAGGTGGGGGAAACTGGCTGTCAGCGCGGCGATGAGTTTCCACGCACGCAAAACATTATTAGATATCTTTAAAATAAAGAATAATTTTACTTAAAAAATTTGAATATTTTTTTTTTGATTATGCAATGTTTATTACCTTTAATAAACCATTTTTTTTTTAAATTTATGCCACTGCCTATACATTATGCGTGACTTTTCACCACTTTTCATATCAAAATAGTTTATAATATACTATAATATCAAGACATTAATGTATTGTGCAAAATAATATTATTACAAACAATACATTCGTAACATAATTAAATTTATAATTATCATTGTTGATGAATTATATAATATGTTAGGACACCTGTTCTAACTGCAATGATACATGTATCTGAACAATATTTTACCAATCATACGATACCCTAATTCCCTATTACTAATGGTAATTATATAGTGATTTGTATGTACTATAATAATGATAACCGAGTTATGGTATAGGTAAGTTATATCTTGAAATAGTGTATAATTACTGTATTATGTAGTTATGATTAAGGTGCAGAATGATATTTTCAAATGACCATTTCATGAAAAGTTACCTATTTAGGTATTGTGTTTATAAATTAACTACTAGATATTTTCTCTCTACAAGGAAAATGTATGAATCATAACTAATATGTTTTTGTTAATAAGAACCATGTAAACAAAAAAAACTTGTATCATCTAGCCAAAAAACCTATTTAAGTAAAAAAAAATACACCAAGTTTATACTAATAATAGTTTCCATATTTCACGAATTGAATAAAAATTTTGTCCATTAAACGAACCCAAAAATATTTTACACTTTATGACTTTTGGCTGAAGCTAATGAAAAGTCTATTAAACTTTGTGTATGTGACATATATAATAATATATATATTAGTGCGTACATATTATATACGACCCTTGTCGTGCAGAGGCTGAAATATTTTATCAAATACCTAGCTAAAAGATTTTTTCAAATGAACTAATTACACTGATAGCTAATAGGCCCCGGAAACGTTTATGTTGACTTGCAGCTAAAATATATTATAATGTTTCAGGCTGTATCGTAACGACCATGTCTATTATCGGTCGCTAGTTTGTTCGTCTACCGCCTATAATAATATGTTATATTAAGTGTTCATTACGAGTCAGTCATAAATCGGTCGGTTTGTTTTTATTTTAACATTTACTCTCAAGGCGTATTATCTGCAACGCTATTCTCTCAAGTCTCAATGGCTCGATCGCATACCCTGCTATTTCTATGTAGTTTCTTTTAAATATCCTAGTTCCTAATGGTGGAAATAAATACTCAATTTATTATACCTCAATATTAGTGTGGTCATAACTTAAAATATTAAGCTGCACGATGTTATTTACCGATTACCATTTCATGAATAGTAACCAATTTAGGCGGTGTACCTAAAAAAATGACACTATGTTTATACTTATTAATATAATGGTTTCCATTTCACGAATTGGATAAAAACTGTGTCCATTATAATATGAACCTAAAAACATCATACACGCTATTTATTTACTTGTGATCCATTACATGAAAAGTTCGATATCACAATATTGTGAATTGTGATGCGACATAAATAATATATATAGTACCTATAGTGTAATGGCTACTTATTTAATTTTTTAAACGAATCAGCCATGATTATCCCCAAAAACATTGATTTCGACTTACAGGTTTCTATAGTTGTAGCATCAATAAAATTATAATATTTTAGACAATATCGTACCGACCATAATATGTTGTGATATTTAGTCATTGACGAGCGAGTCATCATTAATCGCTCGGTTTATATTTATTTTCATAATATTTTACTCTCAACGCGTATTATCAAAACATTTTCAATAGAGTGCTGTCTGGTTTATAACTCTAGGTATTTGAACAGCAATATTATCGCCAACCATAGCCGAATACCACGTGTACAGGTATAACACTCCGACTTTTATGTTATATACCACGCCATAAGTGGCACATAAACGTGTGAAGTATCACTAACCGTTTTCGTACTGACATACCGAAAACCCTTTTAAAAATTCACCAAAAATATGCAACCACCAGTGACGTGGTGAAAATCACGGAAACTACAATAAAAACTATGACAAAGCGTACATATATTGTATTATATTGTTGTACCTATGAACTGCACCGGTGATATGTCTAATAAATTACACCGTGTTTATATTCTAGTCAACCAACTTTAGTTCAAAACACTGGCCTCAGCGCTGCTGTTTCGTCGAGTATCCGTTTGACACTGATTAACGCATTTCAGGCTGAGTATAATTAATTATTATTATAATTGTGTTGCTTTTTTCATACAGCATTATTTTTATGTTCTAACCTATGCTCTGAAATAACGGGTTTCATCCATCGCAATATGTTCTATCAGCTGATTGTATACCAAATGACGAATTAACTTAAAATATCGCTTAGGTAATTAAATGCAAATCAATTTAAAAAAAATAAATGTAATTAATTATTAGAACACTAACAACACAATATTATCGCTAATACACCGCAATAGTCATCAACCACAACGCATGCATCGATTTAAATAATATCGTCGAGCATGGTGTAAATGTGCAAGTATCAGTATAAACATGAACAAAATGAATTTTAAGAATACAGGTTGGTGCTGGGGCAATTGAAACGTTAATTATTCGGTATAATATATTCCCAAATATTGATGTATTTATCCACAGACGGGCATGCACCCACATCGACTATCAAATGTGTACAGTGGGTACCTACAGCACATTTTCAGTTTGTTCGAGTGGTATACATTATACATCCGGAAATAGTTGTATAGAGTCAGAGAAAAGCTAACGTTAATTTGTCTTGTATTAAAATCGATAGTGCCACAACTAGGATACAACATAGTGTGTGGTTTTATTATTATTATATAAGATTTACTTTATTACTTATTAATAAAATTAATATTTAATAATGATAATAATATTATAACAAAAAAATAGAAACAGATGTTATACGTTACATAACGTACAAATTATTTTGCAATAAGTTAAAACAAAATTAAATAATAACCCTTATAAATGTATAAGCTAGTTGTTACCACCACATCTGTGGTTCGTCATTATTCGAAATTATTATTATTTAAAAACTAGAGAAAAAAAATTCTAAATTTGCAAAAAGAACGAAAATTGATGCGTATCAAATTATATATTATTTAGCTAACCTAAACTATTCAACCAGCAGAGCGTACAGCAGCTTTAAATCTTCGAGAATCTATAAATCACTTGAACTTTTTACCATTAATAAAAAATCACACACAGACGTAACCCAATACTGAAGAGGCAATGGAGAAAAAAGACAAACAACGATACGGTGCAGGACCGACTGGTGAGATGGTGAGGTGGAGAGAGAGAGTCAGTGACGTGGAATTTGTGAGTGTGTATATATGATATAGAGACAACAGAGAGAGAAAGAGAGAAATAGAGAGAGATAAAGAGATAGAGAGAGAGAGAGAGAGAGAGAGAGAAATAGTCAACGACGTGGACTTTGTGAGTGTGTGAGACGCGGCCCTCGCGAAGAGAGTGAGAGGGATGGAGTGAGACTGTTCCAGGTGGACGCCATTACCTCAAACCCCACTTTATTTTGCATGGTTAACACACATCCGGTCGAAATCGCCGTGTGCGACCGACCATAATGTTGTGAGAGATCATCGTCCGGGAAAGTGGTCCGTGGCGGGTCAGGGCGGTTATATATATATATACATACATTTATAAGTCGAAGCATTACACAATGGTCGGAAAGGGTGCTGCGAGGGTTGCTGGTATAGGTGGAACTGGCCACGCTAACGTTTAGTGTACCGCTACTGAATCTTGATTTAAATAAACAATTTCGCATACGCACATATTATAATAATAGGTGTACATATGTATGCGTAAATGTTGTATATATACATATATGTATGGAGTGCTAGTGCGTTAACACACACACATACACATAGGTACTAACACGAGCACGCAAAAGCGAATGTTTCGCCGTGACTTGTAAATTGAAATTCGTACGCAGATAAATACGGCATGGGTTATTATTGTGTTATAATAACATTCGAACCACGTCTCTTGGCGGTGGTTCGGAATATTCGCGAAATCCGTATTCTCCGACTTTGGTGGCAGTAGGTAGTAATAATAATAATAATAATATATATATTATATTATTATAACATTATAATATTATGCCAAATTCGAATGCATAACGATCGGTTTTGCACATTTCACAATGCGCACGAAATAACGAACGATAATATTATTGTACGTACCAACACAGCTACCCACCGCGATGTAATTATAATAATATTATAATGTGGGTATTATATTAATAATATGGACGTTGAAATCCACGATCAATGATCAAGCCGTCATTGACTTCGGCGACTGTATACGACGACGTATATTATAATTAAACTGCACCACCTGAGGAATATTATATAATAATATGTTATAATATTACACCGGTACATACATATATATGTATTATTGGAATCTTTGCGGTCAACTGATTCCGCGGTATGCGTTTTCCACACACAGGTACCTCTCCAAGTAGGTACTTATTTAACGGAATATAATATTGCACAATCGGCAATGATTCGAAATTCCGAGCACCGGTTAGTGCACTGGACGGCGGGACGGCCGTGGGGTCGGTCGGGTGGGTGAATGGGCACAGTGAGAGTCAGTCCCACACATGCGTTACATAATACTTCGATCTCTGCGGTGGAGTGGACCTCATTATTGCGAAACCGTTGCCACCGCTCTTGAACACTCGTCCGCGCGCCCACGTTATCCTGGAATTGATGAGCTGCGTGCGAGATCAGCTTTTCTGCGCGTGGATATTAAATTACGATAGTTTTCGAACAATTAAATACTATAGGTATTATCGTGTTTACGCTAGGTGTCCGTAATGTGTTTTAAAGAGTGCTAATATTTTCATAATAATAATATTATTAAGTTGTTGTTATTTGACGACGAGAAATCGTTTGCGGACTCATCACATCCGTATCGACGTTTGGCCGAGTACGCGACCTATGCAATCAACCACGGCGACGAGTAAGGGCGACTAACGAGTACCTGTAATATACTGTAGAGACTACATAGGTATTATTATATAGGTACTACATAGAGCATGACTATTATTATAATAATCATAGTAGCGGTTTTACCACTACGACTGTACTATTATGCTCTGCAATATTATATATTATACTATTCGTTGAACAACCGTAACAATAATAAAACGTCATATACCGGTTACGATACGTTCAACGTACAGCTCTTTTCCTATTGTTACCCGCTCGAAAGTCAAAACGCGTCCTTGACAAAACAAAAACATTAAAAAAAAAAAAAAAATGGTGCAACACGAACGATGTTCAAATTAAGATATGACATGTTTGTACGGGACTCGGTTCTACGTAAAACTAATGATTTTAGGCGGCGTTTGGAGCGACCACTCGAGTTTACGTCGTTCTTTATTTATGTAATAAATATATATATATATATATATTTTGTAATTATTATACATACCTAAAAAAAAAAAATGAAGGAAAAAAACTTAATGTTAACCATGGACCACGGTGCGCACTAATGGATTGAAAAACGTACGGCAACGGTCTGGTGGGGTGGGGGTTGGTTTCGGACGAGTGCGTGGCGAGGGGTGGAGTGAACTGCGATGTAATTATCGTTGCATAGCAAGCACGTGCCACGCCGGCCAAACTCTTCGCAACATCGCAACGAGTAACAGACACGTATTAATATAATTCGAGCCTTGAAAATTAAGAACGACTAGCCGTCCGCCGTTCATTTCTGCGACGGGAGAAAATTGGTCGTAACTCTTAAAAATTAATCCCGAGGAATTTTACGATCAGCCCCGACGGTGCGCGGTGACACGGTTACTTGTACGAAATTACATTTGTACCGGGAGCTATACATATTATTATATGATATAAGCGCAGACGATAATAATATAATACAATCATTGTGTTTTCGTGTATTAATCTCTTTATCCGTAAAATAGTAAACTTTTTACGACGGTTTTCGTAAAAATCTTGTGCGAAAATGTGCTTGTATGTCGTCAGATTTTATTGTTGGGTATTCAGCAGCAGCCTTATCACAAGTTATACAGGGTGCATAGTAAACCGATGGATTTGAAACATGTGTTACCCGTCGGTGGGTGGTGGTTGACGGATGGGCCCGTGACCCATTGTGTTAGTAGACCAATATATATATTTTCAGTTAGATAATAATATCATCTTGACGTATTGGACCAATAAGGCACACCGCGCGTTCGCGGTAGAGACGTTTTTTCTCAAACCGGCAATCAGTCATATCACGGCATCATGATAGCAATAGTATTTGCACGAGGGTTCCAAAACTTCAGAAATTATCTAACCGAGTATATCCGTGGAGATAGCCACCATGTTGTATTCCATACATCAACTGCATTTGTTACAAAATCGTGTAAAAATAACAACTATATTTTTTAATTCGATCAATTTTTCGGAGTTTTTTTTCCGTCTCAAAGTTTAACGGATTTTTTACGGCACACCCCGCAGACTCAGTGTACAATTTTATAATATAATCGAGCTTAATGAAAATAGCAAGTGATAATGTCGAACAGATTCGATCTTTTTTCCCAGCTCGATATTATACACAGACGTTCGTTGTTGATACGACCTTCGTGGAAATTACAAAGTTGTATATTAGTTTTCGCAGACAACAACATTTTGTTCCCTTTTGACGATCAACTACGGTGCCTAAAATAGCTTCTCACGCTGACGTCGCTGTATAAATATAGTTTTATTATTATTATAAAATGCTGCAAGTACAAACGTTATACGTACAGCAGATATTAAACGAAAAGTGAGATTAAATAATATCGACAAAGTAAACATTTTTCATCTACTCGTTTTACATTTTGAAAACACTGGCCGTAACCCACCGCTAAATCCTCTTCAACCAGCTATACGTTATTACAATATACGTTATTACAATATACGTTATACTATAGTTATACAGTTATGACCATAAATATTACACTGAAATTCTTTGTTGTTTTCTTTGCCGAACTGTTCGAACGTTTCGATATTAAAACGAACAAACATTTTCGACTGCGCTGTCACGTTTTTATGAATCAACTCGTACCGTTTTGTTCACCTGCGTGCCATTTATTATATTTTGTTCGTTTTAATTTCCGTCAAATCGGTGCTGCCTTCACACCGGTGCGCGTGTAGTTATAATAATAATAATAATAATAATAATTGCAGTCTATAATGCGCAGACCGACCATTGTGCGTTTATGTGTGCAGTGTGTTATGAAAAATGAAAAAAAACGTTCTATTATATTAATAACAATATAATAATATTTTGTACGAATATTGAGTGCATAACATGTACCTACGTGTGGGCGGGCCACGCAACAACATAATAATACTACAAGGCACATCGCGCTCATACCGGTCGATCTTCTCTGCATTCGATAGAATAAATATTATAATAAAAAACATAATAATATAATTCGGTGAAAACACAGTAAAAAAAATATATATATATATAATATGTAACAAAGACGGGCGTCGCCGTGCAGCTTGTAGGACTAGCTAGTATAGTGTACAGCAGTAAATAATAATAATATAATATATAACCGAATAAAAACGTCCATATATACAATATAATATACAGTAATAAAATATTCGAGTTTTGGAGTTGCAGTATTACAGTAGTACAACTATACAGCCATAATATGACACGCGCGTTTGGAAAAATATAAATAAAGTGAAGTTGACAATATTTTCCAGGCTGACGGCCGCTGATTCAATAATACAGATAATACGAATAATAATAAGTAATGACATATACGGACGAGCGAAAAGTAGTACATACGCGTATATTATATTATATGCGTCTACGTATTATTTTCATGGGGTGCGCCAGAAATGGCTGCGAAACTCTCTAGCGGGAATAAGATAATATTATGTTTTATGATTCGCCATCCGATTGTCAGTTTTATATTATTACGTGCACGTGTGAAATTCCGCACTTAAACTCACGCCGACCTCCGACCCTACTACAACAGAGAATAATAATATGATATTATTTTATCCCGTGACCCATAACACCGCGGTAGTCGTACACTCAAAACGCGACCCTCAAAATATAATAATACGTTGAATATCGTTATTATCACTATTAATAATATATCATCATGTAGACTATGTAGACGGACGATACGTTCTGAGCGTATACGCGTATATATTTGAAATGAAAGCAGAGCAGTGTTGAATTGTGTCGGTCAAATTTTCTTTTTCCCATTTCCCGGATAATTAAACCCCATACAAACATTTTGGCGATATCGCGTCACATGCTACATATATTATTGATGATTTGGTCGTCAATCACCGAACGACAACCCTCCATGATAACGACACTGTGCGACAACAATATCCTAGATATTGTTATTATTATTATTAAATCCATCACCGCATAACTCGTGATGACGTGCAAACACAACATTAACCTGACTGTCGTGGATACGTCACGGCTGCTGTCTTCATAGGTTTTTCGTTGATTTTCTACTAGTGAACCACGTTTTGGTAACCTGGTAATCGTTTTATTATCATGAGTAAGACGCAGTAGTTAATCGGTGATGTATTTATTTCCTTGAACATCGTCCTTAGAGTTTCAGACCACTACAAAACCGGCCTTAAACGATAATACCTGTTTTTCTGAACCAGCTATAGTGGTATCGTTTAACCCGAGCCGTCAATCTTAATCTGAAATTCTGAGGAGTCGATTTCACTACTGACGAAGGTGACATATGTATCTTTCTCCTCCCTCAACTTATCCTCATCCGTGGTCGGCTTAAGGTTTGACTAGGAACGTAAGAATTCTCGAAATCCTATCGACCCAGTAAGACTTTTAAGACTTAATATTAAGCTTTTCTAGAGGTCAATTATGACCACGGTGTTGTAGGAAGAGTTTTGTCCTACTGAAAACACATCGACCATGTAAAAATAGCAAAAATAATGTCAGTATAATATACGCCTAAAAATAATATACACATCGTCATCATAGACGTGTAATCTAACGGTAGAAACTAACCAAAAACCACATTAGAGCAGGAACAGGGCACGACGTTAAATACAAATTTATGACGTATAAACACGGTGATTTCGGTGGAGTCTTTATTTTAGATTCTATTCATAAATTATTAAAATAATATTATATTGTGCTCCATTATATATCACTTTGACTGTTCGTCGTCCGACATAAAAATATCATTACCGAGAATATTGCTGATTGGATGCCAAAATCGCTTCTTTCTGTATTAAAATATAATTTATTAACACATTTGGTTGTCTCTGTTTCTAATGGACCGTACATAATACTATAATAATATATATACACACACACAATCGATGGATCGTGTGATATTTGTGAATATTATTCACATAATACATGCGGCATCATGTATACATAATATTATAACAGTAAGTAGGTATATCATATTATCCTATAATAATACATAATATAAATTACTATAAAGGGATACGTTTTTCCACGCACTATATTATACCATCATACACGAGATTATTGGTTTTTCGTGTCACGTATAATAAATAAGGTACATTATAATATCATAATATATCACTATAAAGAACAAATCGTTTCGAACCACCACGTCAATTTGGCATTTTTAAAATTTCCATTTTTTCTTAAAACTTTTTCTTGTGTGGTATTCGTATAGGATACCCATACAACTGCCAATGGTAACCTGTGGTCTTACTTGTCAGTTGTGTTGCGTATAAAATATATAACAAAATATTATTATAAAAATTCATAGTAATATAATCGATGCAGTTTTTTTTTTTTTTTTACAACGAAATGATAATATACGTGAAGTCCGAAACTAAACGGTATAATATGCTCTGTGAGATAAAGTCACGCGTATGTCGAGCTGACATAATAATTGTAATATTTTATTCTCTACATGAAATAATATATATATTGCGCGAGCATTGAAATGTTTGACAAGACACGAGATAATGTAAATATACAGTATACTCGAACGTTGCGACGTCCGTATGGCATGGTAAGTGGAATCCTGTATTTTCTCTCCCAAAAACGTTTTACGGAACACGTATTGTGTGCGTTCCCTAAAGAATTCTCCAACAATATGAATTTACGTTTAAATAATAAAAACGCTTAAAAAATAAAAATCGCAAAACGGTTCGTTGAAATGGCGTTGTTCTTGACTGAACACATACACACACACACACACACACACACACACACACACACACACACACACACACACACACACACACACACACACACTATAACACACAAAGTATACACGGACGAGTGAAGAGTGCGAAATTAAAAAAATGGTAAAATTTTGGTTTTCAAAGATGAAAACCCAGAGGTTTTTCAATAGTCAACAACAGTAGGCAATTAATAAAATGAATTTAAAAAAAAAAAACTGTAAAAACCCACCGAGACTTTTGCGTGGGGTAAAAAAAGAAAAACAATACAAAACCAAAATCCATGGTTTTATTATTTATATCATATTATTGTTATGTATGCGCATAAACCGAAGCGAACAAAAGGAGAACACCACCGGGTCAGCCGCCGTAAACCGGCTATGATATAGATCCGTTGAAGTCCGTGCAGCGTGCAGAGGTGCGAATGACGAATGACAAAGCTGTTGCCAGTGGCGTTTTGCTCGATAACTGTATATAAATACGAACAATTTATTATAAGTGAGCGACAGGAACTATACTATAGAATCCAGAAAATCGCAATCAGATGTTCCGATTTCATCATTCTCTCCAGGTTGCAATGTGGCGTATATTACGCCATCATTATCACGCGGTGTCATAACCGTTAGGTTGGTTACTTTACCAGCTATGTCTATATTGCGTGGATAATTGATAGGTACAAACAATAAAATATAATGTCGGTGCATTTATATTCCACTACAAAATTGTTTTGTGTTAATGGTGTGAAAAAAAATTGCAGTGTACGGATACTTGCAAGTCACACCTCGTAACGGTACATCCCTAAACCGCCGGCGGCGAGAGGGCGGGCGATGGCAACAAGTAGGGCCTAGGGGTGTCAAAATATACTTAAGTCTTCCGAGGCGAGGCATCAACGCGGTCGTTGTTTATTATTTTTCTGCGGCACATTACGTCGCATTGACATGAATAATCCGCTCGGGGGGGAGACAAAAAAACCGTTTGTTGACACTTTTGAGGTGAGTTAGCGGGGCAGAGCTGGTGGAAATGCAACGTACAAATGCGCCGCTGGCGATGGGAAAAAAAAATAATTTTTATATTTCTGACAACGGTGGCGTGACGTCTGCGGCGTCGTAAGTTTGAATAACGCACTGCTCTGCGGTGTCACTCGCTGTTCATCTTGTACAAGAGGGTGCTCCGAAAAAAATGAAATATACATATTTTAATTATTTGTACCTGTCTATATCTACATTATACGCATGCGTAAACTATCGAGCGCGTGCTTACTATTCACGCCGGGAGAATAAATGCATGACATAACATCATCATCATTTATTATAATAATATAAGTATTTCATAACATTTTATTCGATGAAAAACCGATTATTTTACGGATGCCTGTTGGCGGTGAAAAATGATACGCGTCTTATTTGTACGCAACAATTCGAATTTCATGATTATATTATTATTGTTTTATTTTGTTTGGTGAAAATATTTGCGCGTCGATTACATATTATGTAGACCATTTTAATAATAACAGGATAGGGCTAGAATTAGGCATACCACACAAACACACTGATTTTTTATGGAAAAAATCGACCATTCTAAATGTCAACAGGTGTGGCACCAGTCAATAACAATCAAACTCAATATATTTAACGAATGCAGACAATTCTATAAACGTTGAGAAAAACTTAAGACACGTCCAAAGTATTGCTGGAAGTTTAGGTCAAAATCCGAAGAATGAAAATAATACCATTCATTTCTGCAATAAAATAGAGCAAATAATACTAGAAACACTATAAATTCCAATAAATGATTATTAATTATTAATATGATTAATATGATTACTCATTATATTATTAGTATTAATAAAAAATCTAATCTTATTGTAAATATGACATAACTATGCCTACCATTGTTTTATTTTAGTACAACTTAATTATAGATACTACCTATATAGGTTAATATCTTAAACATTTATTTAAAAAATGTTTTATAATATTATATGTAGTGCTAATGGCCCAGCTGTCGAAGCAAAATTTATTCATTATCAATAATAATAATAATAATAATAATAATAAGCATAATGCGAATATCAAATAAGGATCCATTAACTGTTTTATAGGTACCTATACAACCTATAGGTAAATACTATTTATGTTTAGTTTTCTAAAACTATACGATCATTAATATTGGATTATGGCCCTTGTATTGCTAAATAAAATATAATATTATTATTACAAAATACGTATTATGTATACAATATAATATAAATAATTTCCAACCCAGCTCTAGCACGCCAGCTCGAAGCTTCCGTATTGTCACACAACGATGAAAGGCGAAAATGTCGTTCACGCCAACAGCATCAAAAAGCTTTCGCACAAAAAACTTAAAATTAAAAAAAAAAAGTCGTACCTATTACATAGTATTATGCTCGTGTACTATACAACGCAAGTTGTTTTCGGTGGTCTGCGCAAAATACTATGCATGCGTTTTTTTCCCCTTTGAAGCATATACTCTGGGATCTGATAAATTTTAACGAGACGAAAATGTTATAAACGGCACTACAATAATAATAATAATAATAATAATAATACAATAGCAGGTCTTTTTGATTCCGTTGTTTGCAAGGATGATGGTTTTGAGGAGCCCGATTTTATTATTATTCATTTCTCTGGGAAACGATCAAAACATTTCGTAGCCATCATTAATATATAATTTTTGTCACATAAACATCGCTTCTCGAGTTACTTTTGTCCAATGTACCAAAAAAAGCCTGTTTTTTTTCATTTTTATTAAGATGAAATAATGGACAATAAGGTATCGAAATGTTCCCAATGCGAATTATTAATAACGGTACTATTAATACCACTGCTGTACCACCTTCACATTTTCGTAACATTTGTATATAAATTATAATGTTCGCTCCGTCTACCAATAAATTTTAACTCCGACTTTTTTTTCAGAATTTATTTTGTACGCTTTTGTGAAAGGTATGAATTATATGTGTCGAGAGAATAAAATAAGTTCTTCTGTAAATATTTTTTAAAACGTTTCGGAAAAACCATGAAATAAATAATACTATATTAATACCAGAAAGGGGTTGAATAATAGGTATTACGATTCACGGCTAGGAATTTGATTCGCATTTTTCTCTTAATCGGATATGTTTCGTTTAGGACACACATGACTGATTGTCAAAATAATATCGAGTGTTACACACAGCTATAACAGTGAAAACTTATTTAAATTTTTTTGAAATTTCCTTTTTATAAAATTAAAAAATCATACAATTCTAACATTTTATATGGATTATAATTTTTGTTCACCATTATATTAGTTGGTGAAACCAGAATTTTGATTTATAAATTACTTCATACTTCACAAAATAATGAGAGTTAGCTATTAAAATACTCCGTATATGACTGTATATGACTGTTTTATTTAATTTTACATTTTATTTAGAGTATATTTAGTCTATATCCTCTTTAAGTTGTTTGTACACAAATTCGGTATACCGAAACAAAATCAATATTTTATGAAACTTCAAATGAAAAACTGTCTTGTTATGTTGGAAAAAAATAATGTTATTACAATTTTCGTTAGTAATATTACTGTTTAATTTCAATATTGTAATTATTTTTTTTTTAAACTTTTTTCAATGAAAAATTTCCTGAAAAATTGCATCAGTTAAATTGAATTGAGTATTGTAATATTAATTATTGCCAAAGTTACCATTTACACTGAAATCTGTGCGTTTATAATAATATTATAGGTTAGTATACCTAACGGAATAGTTAACCTGAATAGGTAATATTCTTTTTTTGGCTGC
The DNA here is from genome assembly GCA_027563435.1 of Nasonovia ribisnigri. Lineage (NCBI taxonomy): Eukaryota > Metazoa > Arthropoda > Insecta > Hemiptera > Aphididae > Nasonovia > Nasonovia ribisnigri. Next base: position 29,258 of record JANEHU010000135.1, read on the forward strand.
TTATGTCATGCTACACATGAAAGAAAATAAGTCTGTGTGTGACCTAACAAAAAACATCAACATATTCCAAGATTTTTAAAATTAAAAGTTTAATTAATCTTATAAAATAAATAAATAAAATTAAAAATGTAGACTATTATAGATGTCATATTTTATGTCATATTAAAATATACTGCATAATTTATATAATTATATGTTTATACGATGGCGTATAGTTTGAGTGGTCATTATTCTTGTAATCTTCTTGATGTCTATATAGTAGTTGAAAATATATACATAAAAGCGGATCTTACTTATTCTATATAAGGTATTACCATGGTTTTAATTAAAACGATAAGTAGATTTTACAATTTGGGTCGTCGAATAAAGAGATTCACAAGGGAATACGTTGTTCCGAAAATATAATATAATGTATTTTGCGCACAAGTATTGGTTAGTTGTCTCGTGTTTGGGGAAATCAAAATGTCAATCTGTATAGGTATAATAGCAGCTTGCTGTTCAACTTTAATCTGACAATTGAGATAAAATAATGATACAATACTAATTATTATTATATTTTAGATGCAGATCGGTGCACGTACCTATGGTTTTTCAATGGAGATTTTTTGTAGATTCTGAGTGGAGCTAGAAGAACTAGTGGTATTACGATGATGTTTATTTCATTTTTTTATATTCTGTAAACAAAATTTCTAACAGAAGGAATGCTTTGATTTCAACATATAGACTCAAATATTTTAGAAAATTAGATCACGTTGGTACTTTAAACAGGTCATTTTTTGATTTTTTCAATAGTTATTTAACGCCACCAGAAAAACTACCGAAAAATTACGAAAAAACCTCTAAAAACGGAATTTTAATTATAAACGCTTTGTTTATCACCATAGAAAATAATAAAATTGTTCAAAACTTATAAATGTATAAATGCATTATTATTATAGTGGAGACTCAGAATCGTTTTTATCTAATGCAATCATTGCATTCAAATATAATACTGTAATAATACACTATCCTGTCCGAGGACCAAAGTAACTCCAAAACCCCTGAAAAACTCCACCCCGCTATACTTCCCCGCTTTCTTTTTATTATTCATTTCTTTATTTTCATGTCTGAAAACAATTTTTACAGTAGAAAAAATGCTTCGATCTTTATCATCGAGGTTAGTTACCGGCAGAATATTAGATCTAGTTGGCACTTTGAGGGGAAACAAGAAAAATTCACAGTACTTATTCTATTCGGAGGAACAAAGAACTACGGAAATCGTTTTTTTTTTTATAAATATGAAGTTATTATTATAGCCATTTTCGATTTTCGATTTTTTTTTTATTTTTGTTCCTTTAAATAATAATAAATATGTTATGCTTGCTCAAAAATTTAGAAAATTTAAAACACTATTCCCTATAATATGTGGTACTAACAACAACAAACATACAAGTATAATATGCATATTATTATGCAATTCTTTGTAGACATATTTTCAAATTCATATTTTACAAAATTTCATATTCAAATAAAAAATAATGATCTTAGTTGTTTTGCTTTGGTTTATAAAAAATATTATTCGTAGGGACTTGAATTTTTTTGCCATCATGCAACCTATTATATTTACCATACAAATTACATTATTTTAAAATTATTGTTTAGAATTATTTTAAGGAATTTATTTCACATTCCCATTTACACTGATCATCTATGATACATACTACATAGGTGTTTACTTAAAAGTTAATAACAACAAGTAACGTTATGTGAAATAATATCACAGTACGAGATTCGTTATTGGAAAACAAATCTTAATAAAAAATTAAATTAATAACATTTGCAATAGAAACACAGTGGTCTTCTCTTATTAGTTATTACTTATTAAAATCCTTATATTAATGTTATCAATCGTATATTGTTATCGAAAGATGAGTAAATAAGTACGGGATGTATTATATGTACATGATACTTATGTCGTTTAGTGTTATCAGTCGTTTATGTTATTTATTTTGTCCAATGTCCAGTAGGTAGCTACCAAAGTGATTAGTCATTATTTTAAGGGGTGATCGCTGTGCATAAAAACAAAATATCTTTATAAATGAAGTCTAACACCCCAGTATCCGATTATAATCGATTTTCGTATAATACATTATTATAATAATACGTACAATGATTTTTACGAATTCACATTTAACAAATCCATTACCTACTCAAGAACGAGTTGAAACTCTCGACACATACAACTACTATTATACAGCAGATCGCATTCCTCGGGCTTTTGTTTGTTTGTTAGTTATAGTATACACCTATATAATATTGTTTAGGCCCTTACTCGCGTTGAATTTACTGAACTAGCCATAGTTGACCTCCTTGTCGACCACTCCTGTAACGCATATTACAATATATTCAAACATCAATTATATTCGCACTACACATCACATACATATATTGATATAATGTGTATACATCTAGGTCGTTACTGAATTGTAGGTAGTCGCCTGTTATACGTCATAACAATATTATAATGTATAATATACGGTTGAGAGGTCGAAATGTGTATTATTATTATTAGTATTATCAATTATATTATATATTAATAATATAATATATTATTAATTACTATATTATATTGTAACACAGGCATTCTCGTATTTCCGTGGTTCAGAATTATTATCGTTACCTATTATAATTGTGAACATTTAGAAAGAATTATTGGCACAAATATATATTATGATTGGCGTGGCAAAGTGGTAAATGCAGCACAATGCTTATATTACTTTTGCACCTAAAGATGGGAAATTAATTGAAAACAATAATTATCTCAATATTTAAGATGTGCAGTCAATATCGTTAGTATTTCGTAGTTAGAATAGTTAATAGTAAACAAATGATAACCTTAACTTGTTAAGTTTAATGTTGCTGTGAAAAAAGTATTAACTTAACTCAGTTTAAAAAAAGATTAATCTACTTTTTTAGTTAGTAAATGGATAAAATTAAGAATATTTTTTGATTATTCATACATATTATCCCCTAATTTATCTGGAAACACAACAGACATTATTTTGTTTTTTAAGTCATCAATCGCATGATTATTAGCTGGTTTGGATAACGCACATATGTAGCAAGAAATCATGACTAAAAACTCGGGTGGTCACCCATCCAGGAGCTAGCGATACCTGCCTATGCTTGACCACAGAACACGTTAGTGACTGCGGCCAACCATCGTGCCACGCTAGGCCCCAATAGACATTTTCGTATTATTAATTATTACCATAATTATAATAAATTATAGTATTTGATCATTATTTATTTTAAACTGTGTATTGACTATAGAGTAATAACTGTTATGTATAAATAACCATTAAAATCAAACTTTTCGAAAACATTTTAATATAATATTGATAGACGATTTTAAATCAACTGAATAAGCTGAAGTTTTTTAACAGTGAATTTTATTAAATTAGGTAACTAATTAGAAATATAACTTAAACTTTTTAAATAGTCAATGCCCAACTTTAACTTTATACTACCTACTTAAATTTATACTACCTACAGTTATTACCATAGTACTACAGGTGTCATTGTATCAATCATCGCCAGTACGCCGGAGCAGCAATTACCTATATATATTATATATATATATTAAATATAATATTTATGTCATTGCATAACAGTCGATTTTCGGAAGATAACCAACTATTTAAGGTAGGGTCATAATATAATGTTATAGTTATTACATAGAACCCCTGCCGTGGCGGTCTGATAAGTAAATGCACATACGTTTATCGTGCTTAATGTATATTACATAATATTATCATTATGGATGGGTAATAATATAATATTTATGGCACATACATTGTTGTCGCAATGTATCTATTATATTATTATTATTATTATTATTACTATTACTATAATAATTATACATATTATGCTCGTTAAAATATAATAATATTTAAGTCTACATGATATTCTATTGGCCGTAAAAAACACCAAAGCTGGAACGGCGTGGCGTATAATATAATTATAATATTATGTTATAACTAATATGATAATAATTTATTTTGTTCTGCGGCGTGTGACGATTTTCAAAACGCGTACAGACCGAACGATTTACTTTGTCATTATAATTTATCGACGGTAGAGGACTACAACTGTTACCTGGGCAGTGGGCATACAGTGATAATAACTAATAATAAACTCTGTGTGTACCTATGTGCGATGGGAACGCCAGTGTATAGTGTGTAGGCGTAAATTATATTAACCCGTTTGTCGATAAATAATTACTGTGAAAAATAAAACGAATAGCTGAGCAACGATATTTTCACGACCCATAACTATCCTGAATTTAATTTTAATTTGTTTTCCTTTTTAAGAGCGTGTCAGATATACGTCATAATTAGGGCAGTAACGTTGTTGCATTAAAAAACTCACTAAATTGATTGCATTATTGCATTAAAATATATTGAAAATTGCACTTATAAATTTAAAAATTGCAACGGAAAATTTTAATTATAATCAATAAAATCAAAATATAAAATAAATAATAAATAATAAATAATAATAAAAAAATTAAATACGAATATTGCTTACATTATTGCATTGTACAGTAAATGATTTTTGTAAATTTTCAAAATCGAATGATCGTCTGTTATCGCACAGCAAATTTTTACATCGGAGAAACTTCTTTCTGCATCAATAGTTATTATTGGCGCGTACTTGAAGTAGATTAAATCGTTGCTGGTCAAGTCTTCTGGCAAGCCCTCCATTGACTGTATTTCTCCACTTAAAATTTTGGATTTACGAACAATTGTTTGATATTATCCTTCATTTTTTGGTTAAATAGTATTGAATATCTGGTTTATTAATATTCCATTTTGTCCAGTATTTTTTTCTATTTTAGTTTCAACGTTTTTAACTATATTAACGTTTATAAAGTTTCGATTAATGGAACATGTTGAGTTTCGAGTTGAGTAATTTCTGCTGGTATGAAACCATAATTGGAATGAATGAATACCAAGTTGGTTTCCATTGAATTATCCGACAAAAGATGTTGAGCTTGTTCAATAGAAATAGCATAATTTTGAATTTAATAATTGTATTACTTTTTTTACTCCAACAAAATGTTCACAATAGTAGGACGCGGCATTTATTCATGTCCCCCATCGGGTTATTATGGGCTGAGGAGGTAAATTAATACCTGGAGCTTCTTCTTTAAATAATAAAATACGGGAAGGAGCCTTTAAAAATATTTGTTTTACTTTGGTGATAAGCTTATCAACTTTTGGAAAATAACTTCTAATGTTTTCAGCAACTCTATGTATTCCGTAAGCCAGCAAGTTATTTGCACTATTTTAGAATATGAAACTTTAATTGTAGAAGCTGCTTTGACCATATAAGGGGCCGCGTCAGATAAAAATAACAAAACGTCATGGTGACGTATTCCATTGGGCCATTAAATAAACATGGACTTGTCAAAAAGTTTGGCTATCGTAGAATGGTTAGCTTTTTCAAGAATTTCGGTAGTGAGTAAAAATATCTTACCAGGTTGATCAAATTCTAAGGTTCTGATTACAATGTTAGCTATAAAACGTCCACTTCCATCTGTTGATTCATCTATGAATACCCATATTTTTTCACCAGTTAAATAATTTCTGATAATTTTCATAGTATCATCGTAGCAATCATTAACATATGTTTTGCGTAAAGTAGTAACTGTTGGAATTTTTTTCCAAATGATTTACGATATTCGCATATGAATTTTAATGATGATTAAATGATTAAATGGGTATTTACATGGCATATTGTTTTATTATATTAAGCTTTTTTAGCGCATAATAATCCGAACTTTAAGTTAATAATTAATATTGGTACAGTATTTCAGTCGGCAATAAATGAACTAGTTTGTTGTCCAACGTTTCCCGGTTTACTATACAAACAATATATATATAGGTATATATATATATTATATATATATAATATTTATGAATTATATGTTTGGATATTTTTAATTTATCTCATAAAAATAATTATGCAGTATTGATTATTATTCTCCGCGTCTTTTTCGACATCTAAATAATATTTTCATTTTTCCTACTGCATATTTTATAAGAAACATTTAATGTCTCATTTATATTAATTATGGCAATAATAATCCTGTTATTTAATTTTAATTCAAAGAAACGCTAACTGTTCCATAATAATAAAATTAGCGTTCAACTAAATAAAATAATTACTAACTGTCGATCAATAAGAATTAAATTTATGAACTGCAAAATAATGCTTCATATTATTGGTACACAAATTCCTTATTATAGTTTTATATATAAGTTATATTATTAAAATTTATAAAATACAATTAAAAATTACAATTATTAAGGATGTAATAAGCATTTAGGTGTTCAAAGTTTATATTATTTGTAAACGTATATATTTTTATCAGATAATACAATAATAATGTTCAAATTAAGCGTTTAACATTTAAGTAACCTTTTTTATTTTGTAGGTAGGTACGTAGTATCCCCAAAATAATTAAATAGTAAAACATAAATTATTTAGTTAGTATTAACAGAACAGTATATAAAGTATAAATATTTTTTTGTTCTTAAGAATTACTATTAATTATTACGTTATAAATACGTTTGCTTATTTATTATTCAAATTTTAATTTTTGCAATCAATAAGTGTATAAATAAAGGTCATATATTATTTTATGAACGTACGAACATTATTACTTTCATTTTAAATTCATATTCGCTAAAAAAATCTTACAATAATAATATAATAATATTTTGTGCGTTTTATTGAATATTATTATCAATTGGATAAACTGCGCAGTTATATTTTAATAATATATTATTATAATGCAATAAAATATAATAGAGAAACATACGACTAAAAAATAATTTATTTAATTTATATTCAATAATATTATTATCAATACAAATCAGGTTTAAATAGTACAAGTCGAATTTGTTCACGTTCAACTGCCGCCGTATGACAGAAGGAACATGACCAGAATCATCAACTTCCTTGACATTCAGCAATTCGGCGGCATTAAATATAATATAATTTTGTAAGGCAAGATCGAAGTTCGAAAACAAAAGAGCAATATTTTATTCCCAGACGCATCCCTGAAACTAGTGCCTTTTCATTAAGCATTTATGCTCGGAGACAATTAAACTGGCGATGGAGTTCAATATAACCCACAGCGATATATATTATGTGCATGTATACGAACGCAATGACCTAAATGCAATTCAATTTTTCCCGTAATAATAAATATCTTAAATGTCGTGGGAGTCAAGGGATTCGTTTATAAATAATAATTCTCAAATTAACCGTATAAAAAGAAGTGATTTATTTGAAATATAATATAATATTATATTATCGTTATGTGCGAACAATTTTCAATCGCAAACAATATTACGTACGTACGTATCATAATATCCGAGGAATAAACCGGGCGTAGGTGGTGTGTGATAGTATTAGGACACAGAAAATATAATATCCGAATGATGTTTTCATAAAATATAATAGCTGCAGTATGGTACACTTTAAATAAATAAATTATATTTTTAAATATTTGTTCAGAGAAAAAATACATACAAAATACCTGTCACGCGTTTGTCGATTCTTCAAAACTGTAATGTATATCAGTATAGCATAATACCTGGCGTTATTATGTACATCTATTTAATTGCAAGTTTTACATTTTAAATATCTATTACAAAATGCACAACAACACAAAATAATATGATAATTTTCTGTACAAAGATTGTAATAAGATACCACTATTTATATACCAGAGATTTAGCCAATTTTTTTTAATATTAATTATAATTATTAATAATTGCAAATTCCAATAGAAATTGGTATATTTTATATCAGTGTAATACGATGGCTATTATACGGATTAACGAAGTTCAAAAACAGAACTTTGCACAACCGATGATATATCATATTATTGTCATTATTATTATTATTAATTATTGTTTCTAGTTACAATATATAATCGCTAGTTTCGATTGCAAATATAATATTATTACTTTCTGCTAAGCATCCTACAATATTTGCTTACGTTTGGCAATCGGAATATTTTTCACCATGGTTCATTGTGGTTTACCTGAGTATTATAATAGATGTGATTCGTTTCGGATGTTCAGTGTATATCCCGAAATAACCTATCCATAACCCCTAAAGTGTTATCGTTATTTTACGATCGATTTCAATTAGTTTAAAATACATATTATAGTATTATCTCAACTTTACCGGGAGAGTACTGTGATTGTGACGAGGAACTCTGAAGTATAAACTGTAGTTCAGACTTTGAGGGGACAGTCAAATGGGCCGGACGGGACACGTAAAATAGACCGACGCCTGCAATTCAGTGGTCGGTTGTCCGTTTTCAGCGGATTTATTGCAATCGTGTGTCACATTACATGTGTCGATTACATAAATACAGTTGTACAGTGTTATTCAAATATTAATAAAAAATATTATAACATTTTTTGTTGAACTGCGGCCCGAGCCGACTGTGATTGCAATAAATCAATAGCACGTGTCTAACCAAATATTTTGAACGAACGCAGCCGACATTTGAGTTGCATGATACTATAATTAATATATACCAACCTAGGTATACCTAACCTGACATATTAGACTATCATCTATACCATTTGCCGACCTCAGGACCCATCTGTAGCTGAAGAAATGAACGATGGTAAATGGCTTTTCCGTCGAATCGTCCGAAGACCGCTGCTGCGCGTTCTCATGGATGAACGCGTATCGATATTTAGTTTAAATCGAAAAATACTCTAATCGAAAACATATTGATTGGATTGTTTTTTGTTTTTAATCGAATTACATTTTTTTAAAAGGCCGAGCATTGCGTTTTGCCAACATCGTTTTGACAGCTCTTCGCGTTTCTTTAATTAACCCGAACGAAAAATAAATGTTAATATTTTCTCCGGAAAAAATAAAAAAATATTTGTATTTCCTATCTCTAATGCAATTTATAAATATGATTATTATTATTCGCTTGTTTTGTGCATTGTGTTCATACACGAATTTACAGTAGCTGTAGTAATAAATAAACACCGAACGCGTTAGGACGTACAACACTATTAACTCGTTTCGACAATCAAATAGTCCATCGCGAAAAGGCGATGAGAATGAAAATGTCGTAAATAACATACAATAATTCGCCGGGAGATAAGTTTTCGTGTCGTTGACACTGCAAATTCACACCCGAGTTTAAATATCACTGAAACGTATTGATCCTGTATCACACATTCATATTATAATATAACCACGGTATAATATATTATGTAATATAGTTTTCGTATCATAGTCCAATTACACAAGAGCAATTCAACTTGATCGTTGACATGATGATGATATATAGGATATTGCCGTGCAAACACGTCAGATTATGAAACACTTCCTCGGGAAATGTAAAATATCTTCTCGATTTGACTATATACAACCGCGAGGTATGGGAAAATCCCTTTGACAAATGTTAGTTGCATTACGATTGGCCTTATAAGTCATAACTGTATAATATGAGTAAGTCGCGTCTCACGTGGTTTATTGTACAATCAGTAATATTGCTATTAATTATAATAATAGCAATAATACGCATAAATATTCGTATTGTATTATTGCAATTTTTCGGTGCACGGCGTACAGACGAATCGTCTCAATCTAATCGGTTCAGCTCGACTAAAAAATGAACATATACCAGATTTTATATTATAAATTCAAAATTAAATTTCACGTCTACACCCTTTCTAGCGCAGTCTATCGTGGTATTACGATGGAAAAAATAAAAAAAAAAACTTAGTGAAGACAATTTTTTTTCAGCCAAACGTTTAAATTGTAAACGAATAAAAAATGTATATTCACACAGAAACAAAATAGTTTTTACTAAACGGTTTTTTTTTTGTACATGAAATATTTTCTGCTACATAATATCATAAGGTCTTCTGGAGAATAAATTCGATTAGAAGTGTTGAGAAGTAAACCATCAATGGAAATATAAAACTATTATGATATTATACGATATTACGTCATATTGTGCTGTTGTGGTATAGATACTTTTATTTTCTATGTCTCACGGGGATTGTGTGAAACTTACGAGTCCTTCCGTGGATAGACGTTTTTTAGAGCCAAGCGAGTCAGCTGCATTATACTATTGATTGAATAAAAATCTAAACTGACATTTTACAATTTCATTTTGTGGTACACATGGGCCTCCGAGACTAATATATCTGACTTCTGCATGCAGTAGATAACGCTCAAGGTTCATCGTGACGAGATGGACGAACACAGACAGACCGTGTTATCTTTGCGGTATATTATGGTTTTTATTAATTCCCAAGGAGTCTATAAGAACTTTTTATAAATATATTTAGGTACTTAGTAATATTATGAGTATGAAATTATTTTTTTTTTAAATTTTTCAATGAAATATTTATAGTTATTATTTTGTATTACCTAGTTTTGTACTTTCATGTGAGTACTTATAAATAATATGTATTATATAATAGTGTATGATGATCAGTATTTAGTGGGATTTGCACCACTGTACAATTTTAATGTATGATTTAATGGGGAGGGGATGGAGAAAGGCTTCGTGAATTTCACAACTTAGATAGACTAAACTTATGGAATGCTTCTGAAGCCCTCAAAATCCACCCTACCAATCCATAGATATGCGTATTGTGTATTATCAGTGTATTTGTAGGTACATCATGTATTATATTTATTTTACAAACTATTATAAACCATTATTAATATGGAACTATAATGAAGTATAGTCGTATGGCAGTTACACACAGTTAAACAAATATAAAATCACAATGTATTAAGTCATACAGAAGTGTATATAACTATAGTATTTGCATACTTACCTACCTTTGTCAATGTTATACCGTAGGTACACAGTACATAGTTTAAGATGTAATATATAATAATTAAAACAATTTCCTATAGTATAATATACTTTATACTATAATTACTGAAATCCATAATGAAATGTAAACATGCAGAACTTAAAAACTAAAATGTGAGGAGTGAATATTATACTATAGCTGTTACCTATGTATTTATAAACTATATAAATATATTTAAAAATTTACAAGAAAAAAATAAAGTGCTACATCATTGCAGTTAGAAATGTTATACTATCTAATAGTAATTATTTAAACAAAGGAGTTTTGTGAAAAATATAATATCATACATTTTTATGAATTACAGTACCTATATTTAACCGACAATAATATTATTATGACGTTCTTTTGAGCTCAGGATCAGTGTTTTATATCTGTACATCAAGTCCTAACCATCCGGCCGAAATGCAAAGGTATTATTTTACATACGAGTAGCAAAATACAGTTCAAGACGAGTTTAATAATATTATAATCCAACGAGACAACGACTTATGGGTAAATAATTATCTCATACGGGATAAAATATAATATTATATTATGCTCAGCAAACAAGAATTTATTGTTCCACGTGTCTCGTATATTATACACAGTTTTAGATTCGAATAACGTAATGCCTTTCAGATGTTGCATCGGCTACGATATTATTGTTATAATATAGTGTTTTAATACATCATTTTGTTCTACAAAGTCTAACAACTATAACCGTAATAGTGGTTAATACGATTATGCACTGAAATGTCCCGTGCGTGTATAAACTACATAAAAATAACCCATCCATTCCAGGAGTGTTTGAATATTTCTAAGCGAATAAGCTGTAAGGATAAAGTTTATTATCATTATTTACATGTAGTGTTTTATCGCTTTTGTTTTCTTCCAAAGTCCCCCCGACCCACTCTCCCGTCAAGTGTAAACTCACCTCGGGATACGTGTTATATATCTCTGGAAAATCGAATTGCCGACGCTCCAGACACCTCTTATGATAAAATAAGTGATTGCAAAATGGAGGAAAACGCGCGCGTGCTTTCTCAGCGCAATTGAACTTTACTACGGAGTGTCGGCATTACGAACTTTTGAGCCGTCACAAATGCGACTTTAACATACTTAAAAAAACCTCGACCAACTACTGCGATGGTATTATTATCATCATCAGTGATTTCCGGTAGTTACCCGGAATAATAACAACAACGATGATTATTCTTTTAATAAGGCGATATTTATTTGCAGTGAAATGACTGTCGCATGAGCATGCATTGTGAAACAACAAGTAAATAAAAAAAAAAAAAAACAATTATTTCGTCTGGTCTGATAATAATATATAGACACATTAGTTTCGATAATTTCAGTCAGAATATATGGCGAGTCGCAGTTCTTTCCGGTCATTATTTTCAACGATATACCACGCGGATGTGCGGAAAAAGAATGCAATGCCGTGAACGCGATCATTTCTGTATACTGTAACAACGACAATGACAACGCCAACAAAAACAACAACAGCAACAACCACGGCCAATTACATTAGCTAACGTCTAATTTACTGTGCCAAACACAACTCGAAATCATTACGTCCACTATTTATATATATATCTATTTAAATAACGATTACTCAATTTCTAGTCTAGTCTAGGACGGGCAGTGTCGCGTTAAAAAATAATTCACTATTATATTATGGCGTCGGTTACCTCGTCGCCGTACTCTCGATCTAATGAACCGTGGAATAAGTAAAAATTAAATACGTTATATCCTACTTCGTGTGTGTATGTATATACTTTACGAACTAAATGAAAAAAAAACGGATGCAGTAGAAAATAAAATGTAACAATATAGGGAATATTTTAAAAGACAATTCCTTTGAGTCTGGCTTGATCAATTTAGTCTGCGCCTCAGCGTTGCTGGTGAGGGTCGGTGAAATTTGATTTTTCTTTTTCTTTTTTACTTTTCTCTGATCGACCTTCATATCCGCGTACAGGAAGTACGTGCTTGTGTTTTACTATTAGTGCCGTTTCCGGTTTTTTTACCAACTAACCGATTCCAAATCGTAATTATAGTTGGGTTTGGAAATACGCTATTTTATGAGAATGATATATTATTATGTTGCTCCAAATGTATTTATCTTTAAAAACATATAAATACAATGTTTTACACTATATTTTACTAATTTGCAATCATATCCAATTGTGATAAATAGGTACCACTTGATTTTTAATTATAAGAATGACATACATTAATAATACACGTTATGATGATAACAATAAGTTATGTCATTTGTGAGAATGAGATCTTTACAAATTGTAACAATTTATATTGTTGCACTCTAAAAGGAGAGAAAACATAATATTATATAAAGAGCTATGATAGAAATATATTTTAAAAATAACTTTATTCTTATCATGCAATGAACATTTATTAATGTTATTATTATTTATTATCAGTGATAAGTGTTTGATTGTTGAACAAATATTAGTCTCTAGGTGAATTTAATTGTAAAAATATCAGTTAAACTTAAAGAATAAAGTTTTTTTGATACTTTTAAAAGTTAAAAGTTAATTGATAAAACAGTAACTTAACTTGGATATAATTCAGTTTCATATTTTTATTGTTTTACTGAATATTTATAATGTAGGCCAAAGCAGAATATGACAATTTGAAAAAAGAATAGGTATACGTCAAAATAAAATATTACAATATAGGTACTTATTATTAAAAATAATATACATAAAAACAATTGATACAAAAAATAACAGAAATGAAGGTTTTTATTGTTTCGCATATTACCTAGAAAACATTATCAGTGAAAAACGAACACTTTAAATGTGATAATCTTTCCAAAGAATGTTTTATCATAATTTTGTATGTGAATATGGAAGAAGAGTCAAAAAATTCTCTTATAATCGGTAAAACAAAAAAACTGAGATGTTTCAAAAATTTTTATACGACAATCTTTTGATTTTTTTTACGACCTACCTACCTTACTGCTTAAAATGGAAAAATATCTGGACTGAAACTTTTTCTATTAATACAGGTTTTACAGTATCGGGGGAAAAAATAGCTCATCGTGACTATAAAATTAATTAACTGATTAGTGTAGTTGCAAATCATGGAAAACAATTTAACTCGTTAAAGGCCTGGCAGCCGAATCGTTTCTATTAAAAAAACTTGCCTTGCAGGAAAAACTTCAAGCCTCGTGAAATAGTAAGATTTTAATATTTTATTTTTTTGAAATATGAAGACTTTATCCAGGTCTGATTGGACTCCAATTTTAAAACTCTACTTCCAGAAGATGTAATAAACGTTAATGTAATATCATAAATGTTGGAGTATTTGCAAATATATTTTTTTGCCATTCTTTAAAGTTAATTCAAAAATCAGAGTTTCTTGCAAACTTAATAAAGGATAAAATAAAGATATAATAAAGCTTCTCTCTTTTAAATAAATGACAAAAAATGAACAAAATCCGACAATTCTACGAAGTGTGATCTTTTTTCCTGTAAAGTCGTTTTTGATTGTGGAATTGGTTTGATTATATTTTTTCATACAGAATATTGTCCACCCCGCCTCTGTCACTAGAAATTGCCTGCATTTCTGTCTCATAATAAATAGCCAGCTCCAACAGTCTTTAGTTAGAAGTTACTTTCTGAAAAATAATTTACTTGTCATAAAACTTTGTTAAATTATTTTGAACTTAAACTTTTTAACTCCTTAATGACCAGACTCGGAAAATTGCACGATGATATACATTTTTGATATCTATATAAGCTCATCAGTAATTCGCTTGAAGTAGGTCATTATGCATAATATAATATTATATGATACACACTCGTAACACATTTGTATATTAAATTCGATTCAAATATGAGTCTTTGGCGTATACGGTAGGTAACATAATTATTACGATAAAATCAATTCATTATTAAATTACTCTCTGACAAAGTACTGTAGTAAACCAAGATAATAGAATAACAGTTGTCATTTTTTTTTTATAATTTTATAAATTTATCACTTTGTTCTCAGGTAAGCGACTATGACTAGGTTTGACACAGTTTGAGTATTTTTTTGGCTGTAACGCGATCGTTGGACCTATTATCTCATTAAACATATAATTATAAGGATAAGTACGTCATATTATATTAATAATTGCAATACTTTTTTTATGAATTTTGATTTGACAATTATTTAAACAAATTAATGATCGAACGTAACTAATTGGTTAAACTCACGAGGTTTACTAATGACGATGAATTGGGATTTGTTTAATTTATGATTTCAAAATATTTTTTTAATCTGAGATAGTGTTATTTTTTTTTTTTGCATTACAGTTCATTAAGTTTTATCATTTACACTTGTAGACATTTCAGATGTTCACATCGAGACCATGAAGTCGGTCTGTTGGAAAATCTGAAACATTCACTTGTCTACAGTTGACTGAATAAAAATGTATATAGTAATAAAAAATAAATATATTTTAACTCGCGTATTTATAACTTAAATCCATTTTCTGAACCCAAAAAAATAATTTAAAACATGATGCAACGACGGGGAAAATGTGTGAACACGCAATTATAATGCACTGTGCATTTCACTATAATGCATTACATATATACAGTGAATATAAAACAAGTCAATCGAGTGGCATCATATGGTTTTAATGTTTTGTTAATCGGAAATTAAGAGTAAATAAATCATCACACCTTCGCTGTTTATGAAAGGAAAAAATAAAAATATTTTATTAGGTTTTTAAAATTACGTATGTAAACGAAATAGTTTTAGAAATAAATTGATTTATATAGTAATACTGTTATCGGTGTAGGTATTACCTAATGTAATAGCGTTTTTTACAGTTTGTTTTAAAACTTAAGTGTTTGTTCTGATAGACAAACGTGCGCGTCGACTCTGTATTACAATAATCCGTCAGGTAGGTACGAAAAAATAACATTATTATTATTATTATTATTATTATTATAAAACGTTTTCAAAAAAAAAAAATATATAATACTAACTAAGCCCTGTCCAAAGTGAAATTGTTTTTTTACGGTGACTTATCCCGTAACTATTATTATTTATTGCCATTATTTTTATCGCGGTAAATTTCAAGACGACTCGGGCAAGAGGATTAAAAAAAAAACATATAATAATAAAAATAATAATAAAACGATAATGATAATAATAACAAAAACTAAAACAACAATAATACCATATTATCCACTCGGTCTCAAAATCAATTAACCCTACCTTCAATATAATAATATATTATAGTAGGTACCTACCTACCATCGTTATTGTAGTAGATAATAAGTAATAACAATACAAATGATGATATGTCACGTGCTGTATAATATGTCGGCCGAATCGAGTCTCCGATCTCAACAATGACACGCGACGTGTGTACGACAATAATAATATTATTTGCTATACACATCTGATTTAATAATACACAGGTACAACACACACAGTGTACACCGTAAAAACATAAAAACGGTCCCCCAAATGTTTTCGGATTTTTGAAATTTTCAATTATACTTAAGTTTTGTATACCTTTAAAATGAGAACTTATTATATAGGAATAGGTATAGGTATTCCTAACCTATTTACTTGTTTACCGGTAAATTGTTAAGCTGTTGGTTTTTTTGAAAATATTGATATTGTATCCAAAATGAAATTAGAATGCCTAGTTTTGAGATCATTCAACTCTGTGCACTGATAAAGATTATAGGTTCATGAATATAGGTTCATGGCAAAATATATTTAGAAGATGTGGAGGCTATGAGGAAATTAAATTAATTAATATTAAACTAATAGAGCTTTATGTAATTGAGTATTATATAATAATTTATAAGTAATTCTAGATTAAATAGGTTAGGTTAGGTTAGGACTAACCTAACCTAAGTTTTACTTTTCTATTGTTATGTAATATTATTGGTAAGGACTATAATTGCCATTTGTATATTAAAATACATTTTAATAACTCACAAACAACTAGTTAAGATTTTGATTAAGATGCATCAATATTTTCTAAAAAATCATCGGCTTCATATAATTTCAAATAAGTTTTAGTAAAAAATATAAGAAATCATTTGAAAAAAAAAGTTTGTATCTCCACAGGTCACTAAAAATAAATGGTTGAAAAAAATCTGAGAATCTGAAAACGTGATCATTAAATAAACTTAAAAATGCCAAAAATTAGAATTCGTATAAATTTATTGTTAGAGGAAAATATAGAAGTGTACTTCCACGAGGTGCTCGTGAATCACAAGTAGAATATTATAATATTATTTTCATCGTAGTATACGCTTCACACGTAGCCGGTAACTAAAACAAATAGTCAAATTTTTTTGAACTCATGATCGTCGGTTGGGGGGGGGAAGGTGGTAAAAAATAACACCAGCAGTGGGGCGGCAAGGATTTGATTTTTTTGTTTTGATATGGGTTGGGTAGTTTTTAGGGGGGGGGGAGTTGTCACCGAAAATTTGATAAATGCCTCTGATATACAGACATACCGAAAATGTCTCGCTGCACAGACATAATATATTTTGTATACATATTTAATATTTATATTTGTTTGGTTTTTTTTTTTTTTTTTGATAACTTTTCCACGTTTTTTTTTATTATTATCTAGATACGATGTTTCGAAATAAAAATCGGTTACTTTTTATTCCTATAATATTTACTACATTAATTTCCGGTTTGCTTATCGAATTCACAACAGCCACAATAACAACAACAAAAACAAACCGTAATCGTGATTATTATCGTCATTGTTATTATTATTGTTAAAGTGGCATTGAAGCTCGTTTACGAACAGAGAAATACGAAATAATTACATTGGCTTCCATTAGGCTGGTCTTCTTTCTATCGTTTTTACATTATATTATAGTTTGTAACATCGAATCGAAAGTAGTTTGTCGACAACGATGATAGGTATTATTATATATGTTATTGAACTCCAAAAAATAAAATCAAAAGAATGGATATTTATTTTTTTTCGCGTTTTGAAATAATATAAAAATATAGAATTGCCTGGCTTATGCGTAGCCTGAATCCCCCCAAAAACAAACTAAAATGGCACACAAAGACAATAAAGTATACTATATAATTTGGATAATATTGTAATAATATGATTTATTATTAGCTACGCAGCAGACAATAGTTTTAGGATTTGCATGTTTTTTTATTTTTTTATTCTGACAACATTCCAGTTAAAGTGCGTATTTGGACCAGTTTTGAGCATAATCGTATGATGTACTTAATACATTATGTTTTTAGTTTCATTGTGTTCCTATGATATTTAAACTAAAAAAAGGTATTCATATATTGGAACAACATTTGTACCTATAATACAGAAGCCAAGTATAAGAGTAAACGAAGTTATGTCGCTTGTATAGTTGTATTTCTATTTTATCTATTGATGAAATAAATTTAAATTTGTTTTCAAAAATAAAAATACGTAAAACATAATAAAATTAAATCAAAAAATAAACATAGGTACATAAGACGTATAGAAATAGTACGATAAAGGTGACTACTGCATTTCGATTGTTCATTTCATTGTTTTCGTAACATTATAAGTCCGTTTTTAAGAACAGCGCGAGATATCGTTTGAAAGCCGTCTCCAAGTCCAAAAGCTGAAATTGTCTAAACATCGTGACTGAAATAGTCACTATCCAAATATTATTGTTATTAAAAACATACCGATAATAAAAAAAAATGATCGATTTCTTAATGGCAAACCATGCAGGTTTCTCGAGAGAATTTTAGATATAGAACTATTTCTACCTCTTTATTGTAGTCTTTTTCCTAGCTAACGTGCTAACGTATATTTATTATTTATATATAATTATTTACCGAGAAATAGATTGGAAATAGTTTGATAATTTGGATTATTTAAAAGTTAAAAAGTATTTACGTCATCTAAAAATATTTAATCTAAATTTCAGGTGGAGGGCCACCTCACTTAGGTACCTTAGCCCAGACCTACAATGTATAATATAATATACATAGTGATTCACCGACCCTGATACTCTTCCCAATTTACTTTTAATAATGAATTCTTACAAATTCTGATTTTTAGGATGTTTAAATTACAATATTATAATATTATACTTAATGACCATATTTTTATTCCATTTAAGGACTACTTTGTCCTCAGTAAACACATTTTGCCACATCGATAGGTGTACTCAGGTGGTTGTCCGGTAATCCGTGCATGGTTAAAATATTCTTCGTCACCGTCCTCATTGTTGGGGACGGATAATACACAGCACCATAATATGATTTAATCAGTTGGGACTCGTACGAGTATTGTGATGGAACCGAAGGGAAATCAAAACGTATACTATAATAGTATATTATAGTATAATATGGTTTTTTGAATGTTTTCACGTGATACCAAAAACTGTAAAATATTATTATTAATGTGATTTTTTTTAACTTTCCGATTTTTTTCTCAATTTTTCTGTTGCTATAGTGGATTAATCGAGAAACAATAGCACAGCTATGATTTATAGCGCAAACCCGTCGTAGCGGAGCCAAAGGAGGTTGTTGGCCCGGTGAGGCGTGAAACAAAATCATGTAGGTATACGACGCATAATAATATATGAGGATATATTGTGGGGGAAGGGGAAGGCACCTTCTATTCAGTTCCATAGGACTATTTGGTTTTTTATAAACCGATCGATGAAATGTTCTTACACAAATATCAATGACGGTAAGACAATATGGCAAGACTTTTTTTTTTAAAATTCAAACGAATATTGCTACTCTTGCCTTCATTACATCGAGTATGCAGATGTAGACTTTAGGAATTCGCCAGTACCGTTTTTAGTAAGGTATTACTCGTCGTTATGGCCAAAACTGTTCGAAACTGGTGTATAATTATACTGATAATATATAATGAATAATCATTTGTTTAGGTTTAGGACGTACACGAAATATCATATTGTTAGGTGAAACCTTATATTACGGTATAAGTTATCCTGAGAAGGATTTATGTTCCCTATGTTTAAAAGTTTGAATGAATATAGTTTACCGTAGCTGGTGGTCTGAGCACTCGTTTCAGAAGTGTTTATCAATGAAAATATACCTAGAATAATTATTAAAATATATTTTTGATAGTACCTACTCTACTGTATCGGAAGATTGCTGTTAATAATTATTATTGTATTGGTGAGTTAGCTCGGGTTGATGAGGACCGTCGAACTGATGGTCATGTATTATTTTAATTATATATAATAACATTTTGGATGAAAGCCGAAAAGTGTCGAGTGCGATATTTTGTGTCGGTCAGTTCTATAGTGAGTATTTAGTGTATAACAAGTTAATGTTCCAGTGTTATATTAAACTATTATATGTTTAAAAATTAATGCTCTACAGTTTTGTTCATAGCTAAGCTGCTACGGAAAAGGTCCTAGGCTGGATTGAGTAGTACCGGCCCTTCAAAAAATATTTTTCTATTGGTGAATAATTTCCTATATAGTGGCCCATATTGACCAAATTGTAATATTTATAAATAATAATTATTTTATCACATTTCGTGGACAGTATATAATATAGCTGCCATAAAAATCGTTATTTTGGCATTACGGCCATTTTATCCTACCAGCCCAAAATGTTATCGACCCTTCAAGATTTTCTCGAATGCTGGCCTATCTAAAGATCTTCTGGTGATGGGTTGACCTAAATATTGGTATATATCGGCAGAGTACGAATGTATAAGGCGTCGGTACTATTATATATTATTATTTTTATTATTATTGTTATTATTATGGGCTATAGAAATTACGTAAGTAACATTATATTATTATATGTACAAAGTCGGATGCAGTGAGTTTAGCAGCATTTCCCCCAAAAATCGCGATAAATCACAATGACTGTTAATAACCAGCTAAGATAAGGCGTCATATATAGTATAACGTGTATTGATTTATTTTCAAATCCTATATATTATATTGTCTGACGATACACACACTTGTTTGTATTTTTTTTAAATCCATGAGTGGCGAGGAAAAAATATTATAGCATTATGAACGTAATACGTATTACCTCAAAGTACAAAAAATAATATAACAGTAGGTATATCGATAAAAATTATTAATAATTTGCTGTGTATACGTTTTTTTTCTCTTTACAGTTTACGTATAATTTTGTAGTACCTACCTAATACACCAATATCGAATGAAAATATGAAAACAAATTTAAAGAATAAACTTATTGATGTTGTCTGAGACCACTATAATAATAATAATTTTAATATGAATCTTCGAAGAACGATGATTTGCATCCCGAACCAATGGAGTAGGTACCTACATTATAATACTATTTCCTGTCAAGTTTGATTCGAAAGTATAATATTCCATTTAAGGTGAAATGTCTATAATAATCCATCTCTATTGTGTTGTATTTTATTTTCAACGTTACGACGGTGGCTCTTGTAGGGTACACTATTATTCAGGCTAAATATTTAAAAAGATGTTCAAATCCTACGAGCCATTATATGCCAAAAGGCATAATAACGTTCTGGCGGTACTCGTCCTCTCAAATACAAAATCCGAGTGGAACTGAACGAAACGAGTTGACTTTATTTTTATTTTATTTTTTATGTTATACTCAAAGCATTTGGCAAATATCTTCAACATTTTTGAATTCCTCGCCAGTGCTTTGACGGATAACGTCCTGTTTCTAATTTCAATTCCGAATGCTTATAGATACGGTTTCAAAGGCTGAACATTGCGAGTTCGATTGAATTCATCATCGCTCAATGGCATCCATGGAATGAACGGGATTAATAATAAAAAGTGTACATGCAAACACTACGTCTATCTGATTTAGATAAAAAAATATATATATAAAAAGTTCTATACCAATTATATCGATGATATTATTACTAACGGCGTACGGAGAATAATGAAGCACTAAGAATACATTCTCAAATTATATTATGATTGTTACTATAGGTACTGCGAGGATCGAGATAATAATAAGTATGTTATATAGCACTTTTTTTTTTAATAAAATACAATTTATATTATATTACTTATTTTGTAAGATCACAAAAAATATACGCAAACTGAATTACTGGTTTCCGTTTTTTTTTTTTTTTTTTTTATTAATTTAAAATTATCGAACTTATTTGTTATACTAGTTTATCATTGAATTACTGATATCAAGAGCAAATCGAATTATTTTCAATATTATAATCAGTTTCATTATAATATTTACGATTTAACAAGTGGTTTAGTATGTAGGTATTGGTTTGGCTCAACATGTAGGTGTGGTTGTAGGTGTGGTTTTGTTTGATGGCTGTCCACATATGTCAATCGAATAATTAAGCACGATAGCTCACGAAGTTTCAAATGTATGTTTCTTATTTATTTATTTATTGCCATTGGAGTTTATTCTCCTAAATCTAAAATTCAAACCGAACAAGAGGTTATATATTATACACTGTCCGATCCATGAGATAAGCAAACTCGTCCATCAAATGCATTATTAGAAATATCGTAAACCAAAATAAGCAAATAATTGGTTGTTGCTATTTTTTTTCATCCAAATCGTGGGCACATGCAAACACACAATATATATATTTAGGTATAATAATAACATAATATTATGTCATTATGATATGAATCCCACTTAGCTGTAAGATTATATTTTTTATTTACTTAGTCTATCTGTGTTTCTTTTTCCATCTAAACTAGGTCATCCGGTAGCTTTCTATTTGGGATTCCAGCATTGTCCCTCGTGGACGAGGGTTGACGTGAAGAAAGACGAGGTTTGTAAAATAATAATAATAACAACAATAATAATAAATAGGAAACCTGAAAAAAATGTCTTCCACGCACACTGTACGCTATACGGCATCCGATTATTCCTAGTCGGAATGAGTAGGTAAGAAATGGGTCGTTGTACGTTTCGATTACGACCGTCATCTGCGGCGTTTACAAAACATTGCTGTAATAATATTATAATCTGTCGGCCGACAAATTATTATTATTATTATTATTATTACAGTTGTTATTAATATAACTGTCTCGCAGTGGAAAACGTCAACCGATGACCACAATATTTATGCAATTTCACATGACATGAAGCGTATGCGACACAATATTATTACGATAATAATATGTGAGCACGAAGCACGCATGTTTATCAGATTTGTACAATATATATATGTACGGTGGGGAGAGCCCTCACCTCTCAAGTCCTCTGTGGATTAATGTTATTTATATACCACATATAGGATGGTCATTTTATCAGTTAACTTTCATATTGTTATGTTTGAAATATATATTTACTTTTTCGACTGTTTTTTTTTTTTATATAATATAATATATATCATTCGATTTTTTTGCCCTAATTATATGGATATTAAGCTGTAAACTAGGATTTGTGTAAATATTGATTAGATATTGTGCAATTTAATAGTCTTATATTAATCATTATAATACAAAAAGAAGATGGGTCAATAAGTATACCTCGAGGCTGAAGCGCACCACTAATATACTTTAATATCTATATATTCAGAAAATTCTATGATTAAATAAAGTAGATTGCCAATTTGCCATTTAAAATGCACATATGGTACAATTGTAGGTAGTTTTTCCGAAATAATATGTGGACGGGAAAATAAAAGTAATTATGTATTATTATAAAACGTTCGAATCACATAATATTATGGCGTCAAAAAGTTTAAAATAAAACAAACGAAATATTTAGTTAAACACGAACTGTTAAGATAACCATCCTATATTGTTGTACCTAGTAATAACGAAAATACATTTTCCGTCTGTATACGCGTCACTGTAAAATAAAGGACACGACATCTCACTCCACTTCTAAGCCATCACCTCTAAATATGCATGAAACCGTAGTAATTAGGATGGGACGTCGTAAATGATAAAAACATATTATAAAACAACATAATATTATGTTCGGATACGTAAAACTATTAAACAAATTCAATAGTTTCTAATGTAAAATTTCATTTTACCGGATTTTTGTCGGTAAATTTTAGTGTCGGTTGTTACTATTTTTTTTATTACAATCAATCTAATTGTTTCAAGTAGATATCATAAAAAAATACAACATATCCGGTAGGTACGTATGCATTAATAAATATAATAGATATAAAGTACCTATATAATGTCTGTCCTAAAATACATATTTTATAATCAATGAAAAGTTCTCACTGTACTTTACCGGAAGTCTTACAGATGCAACTCGGTACTCAAATGCATTTTTATGCACAGTGCACGTAAAAAGTTTTCTACTAGATATTACTGAAATGTGAAAAACGTTTTCATAATTTAATTATTTTTGAGAGTGAGTATTTTCCCGAAAACAATGTTTGTACCGAGTTTACATCGTTATTGTTATTACTTCATAAGAATTTTTTTTTATAAATGCACAAGAAGTTATTTTTGGGGGAAAATTGAATTAGTTTTTTTTTTTTAAATTTGATTGTAACTAAACGGTTGGATGTTTGAACTTTGAAACGGTTATAATAATATATTTTCAGGAGAACGGTTTGCAGGATGGCTTGGAAAAAAGTAAGTTGGTTGCAAACCGTTAATCGTTCAACGTATCGATGGCCGAAATACATAACGATCAACCAAACTAGACCTATATATGACAGCATCACAATAATAAACATGCCAAAAGTTTGCAAAACTTATTGATTATAATATATTGTATTTTATTTTATTGTTATTATTATCATGTATGTGTACGCCGTGTATATGTGTTATCAAGTATTGTGTTATTATTATTTTAAATATCGTGTATAGGCCCTATACTATATGGTGCGTTCACGTATATGCATACAATAAAATGGAAGCTCAAGTCTCGACGTCATCCATCCACCCACGCCTATATGTTGTGCCACTGCCTGCGTCCGATAAAGCGTTCCGAGTACCATAATAGCAGTTGTCTTCAATAACGATTTGTCAATGTTTGACACATAATATTATATACATTACTATACACCGCGTGTGTGTGTTTTTGTTGTATTATAATTTGAATTGTATGCACACGGCGAGAGGCTAAACTGTGAAAAATGAACTGTTCCGAGCGCACGTCCCCAACGCCTCTTTTGACGACTGTGGTTGTATTGTTGTGCTCGCGGACTGAAATTGAATGTATTATTTTTGCGTTTATCGGTTAGCAGAAAAAAATATTTTTTTTGGTTTTCCACGTACGGCGTTAGAAGTTATATTAATATAATATATTGTGTATGGCTCTGCACGGTCGTCTTTTGAAACATAAATTATTTTAATAACGCATTTACTTTTCATAATGCCCTCGCGAGTTTTCGCTTATTATTTCTCATATTTACCCAGTTCCGTATGAAAAGTGTGTGTTTGAATGGGATGAGATGAGTTTTAGATGACCCAACGATTAATTACTTTTGCGGAAATGCTGCTGGCAGAAGGCTGTAAACGAACAGAATTCGAATAATAGCAGTCCAAAGCGCGCGAGGTGCTAAAAAACATTTTGGTAATATCAATACGACGATAGGTATCTCAGAAAATTCGCGTCTCGTATATACACCCAATTTCTACGCACTGACGTACAGCTGTAATTATATTGCACAAAAATATTACATTAAAATAACAAGTCGATGTATCCTCGAATTAAATTATAATTAGCAGGCCGGAGCCGTGCAGCAAGACGCCGACGAATATAGCCACGGCCGTTAGAACTATTACGACGTGTACACGGAGATTATTATTCTCGAAAAAACGCTTCGACAAAATATACAAAACACGAGACGATTCGGTGGGAGATCTGCCATGCTTCCGTAACGAACGAGCAATGTGTACCCGGGGAATCACATTTACAGCACAAGTAAGGGTTCATCAAAGATGAGTAGTTGAGATGAACGTGTTATCCTCGGTAAAGGGCGAGATTACAAAGGATAATCAAGGGTATAAGTCCGGAGTGTCTAATGTTTGCTAATGACGGTACCTAATTGATAACAGTACGAGGGGTTTAATGCGGAAGACCCGATGGTTTAAGATTGGCGATTAAGAAATATTAATTTAGTTACAGGGGAGCGAAATATAACGTGAATAAAAAAAAAAAAATTAATTTAATGTTTTGAGAGAATGTCGAAAAAAGAAATGAGAAATAAAAATTGTATAATATAATATTATAAGAGTAATACGTGACAGCAGTAAAAACCTGCGTTTTAATGACGTACAAAATTAAAAAGAACATGAGTCGACGTTTCAACATTATTATATATGATTAAAATAATGGAAGTTTTACGTCGTGTACTTTAAAAAAAAAGTTTTAAAAGCGTATCATAAGACCATCTACAGTGTACGGAACAGTAATGGTGATGTATACGGCGCTGCAAGTAACCAAATATTATGTGTAATAGGGATGAAAATTGTTTGAGAAAATGTGAGTGCATAATAAGTAGGTAGGTAACGAAATTGAACCTATACCGTTAGTTGGTTTAAAGTTTAAGGATTTCATTTTTAAAGAAAACGGGAGAAAATATAGATTGAAATAGTTTGAGAACATTAATTAAATATAATAGAACTATATATGTGCTTAACGGACGGAATTAATGAGGAAAGAGTTTACGGCTCAGCGTCGTCGTCGTATGCGAAAAAAAAATTAGGAGAAAATAAATCATCAAAGTGAAGCAAAAGATGGCAAAGATCGCATCAAGTGGTTTATACGATTATGATATATAATATATTATTATGCAGTGAATACGCGTGTATTGAGTTGTGGTGCAGCCGGTGCAGGTATTACACCAATGACGATGATCCTAACTGTGCGTTAAGAAAGTTATATTTTATAATAATCTATAATTTAAATTTTTCACACGTGAATAGAAAAAGAAATTCAATTTAATTATTGCCATGGCCATGAAAAAATGTACGCACACATTATTCCAAGTAAAATATCCGACTGACTAATATTATATACTGTGATTATTTATTAGACAGGATAGGTATTGTAATTTACTATAATTAATAACACGTTAGGTAACTATAAGTATTGATTTTTATTACATATTATATAATAACTAGATATCATAAATGTATTATAAATCAATCACTGCATTACAATTTAGTCAAAATGCATATTATTATTACAATTATTAATATTTTAATTAAATATACAATGACGTTTTATGTTACGAAATGTTTGTATTTATAGGTATAAGTAAAATCAAGTTTAATTTTGCATGCAAAAATTATGATTGGTGCTCCAATTTTAAGGTAATTCTATACACAAAATGGGTGCTATGTACTATAACTACCTATAATGCGCTAAGAATTTTATTCTTGAAATTTAATTTTGCACTCATGACAAAGTCAATAATATTGCCAACGCGATGAAAAAAATGTACTCACATATTATTTTAGATAAGATATCTGACTAAACTAATACAATATGCTTACTTAGTAGATGAATATTATAATAATTATTAATACACTATTTTTGGGTTATTATTATGTACATATATAATAACTATTGTAAATTTACTATAAATCCATCAATGCATTACAATTAATATAGGAATATGCATAATATTATGGTAAAATAATACTATCTTAAATACACATTACACAATAACGTTTTAAATGGGTACTTAATGGCATTTTAGTGTATATAGGTACACGTAAAATCAACTTCAATTATGCATTCAAATATTTAGTGTTCAAATTTTAAGTCAAATCTATACACAGACGATAAGTGCTGTATACCAATTACCTGTGCACTGAGAACGTTACTTTTGATAATATGTATAATTATAATATAATTTTGATTTTGCACTCGTGATTTGGCTTTGTCAATATTATTGCCATCGTGATGAAAAAAATGTACGCCGGATTAAATGTCTGAGTATACTATGGGTAGTCTATAATATATCATTATCAGATAATACAAGAACTATATTACATACGACAACTAGGTATTGTTTTTTATTATATGCGTACAATAATATTTTAATAAATGGATTATAATATATTAATGAACCAAACATTACATTATAATATTATATAGTCGAAATTCATATTAGAGTAAAATAATAACAACTTAAATACCAAATAACATTTTATGTAACGACATTTTAGTAGGTGTATAGGTTAAACGTAAAATCAACTTTAACGGGAGATATAATTAATCTTGTATTTAGTGTTTCAGATGTAAGTTAATATAATAATAATTTCGTTAACAATAAAAGTGTTTACATTTATTTGATTGCCGTACTTGGTAAAAAGTGGTAATATTTTTTCAATATTCATAAAAATTAAAACCTAAATATTTACGAAGAAAATATAAAAATATATTGCAAAAATTTAAAAATGAATTCGAATCATATTGAAATAAAACGGATCTGAGTCCTCGCTCAGAATCACTGTTTGTAAGTATACAATGATTTTATATCATTGAATTCAAATTTAACACCATTCATTACAGCGACTCACTTGTACAGCTTACTTTCCTTGTAACCTGCTCTGTAGTGCAGAGCAACACCCACTTACCCGTTTTTTTAAGTGCTTAACTAATAAATACATATTTTGATTTGTACAGTATTTTGAAGCAATTGGAAAATTATGTCGATAAATGATTTGAAAAAAAAAAAGAAAAATATATTATGTCTTGTAAAATAGCAATAAAAGTATAATATTAATATATTATTATGGTCACTATATTTATAACTTCTTTTACAGTTAACAGCAATATATCGTAATAGTAAATGATGTTAAAATATGTATGAGTTACTTAAAATGTTCGTAATAAATTTAATCTAATTTTAAACTTTGTTAATCGCGCGTGCTCTTATAAACACGTGCACAATATCGATTATTCAAACCAACACGATTATATTACTACTTACATACTTCCCTACCTACCTTACCTACCCCACAATATTATTATTATAATGCCGTTGCTTGTGGTCGCGTGTCGCGTGGGCCTTAGCATTCCTTGATTCGTAATACTAATATTTCTGAGTTATTAAAAACGCGTTAGAGAAATTCGAAATGTCATAATTAGTTTGTGATTTAACACACTGTGACTATACAATAGTGGGTACCTACTGTAAACTGGTGTAATTAAATTCAATTTAGCAAACAATAGGTCTTTTGTTCGTAATCCACTCGTTTGAAATGCGCACAAAGTTCCAGTTTAATTTTGTAGTAGGTGCAGTAATTTAAAATTCAACGGCAGTATAGTATGTGTGTGCATGTGCGTGTGTGTGCGTGCGTGTGTGTGTGTGTGTGTGTGTGTGTGTGTGTGTGTGGTCGTACATATAGTGTGTTCCGAGATCCAACATATGGAAACTGAGCAGCGTCACGAGATCCGTTTTCGTTGTGAGCTCCAAAAGGGTGGAACTCTCAACGTTTTTCACTGAAAATAGTGTTTGGGCCCATTACGGTCATAGTTAGTCAGAAATTTACCGGATCTCGTTACGATGTTTATATACATAGTTTGTGTGTTCGGTTGTATCTGCGGGCGGCTAAAATGTTAGTTGATGTATGTTCCTTGCCATATTTGTTAGCCTTTTAAGAGATCCGAGATACTCATTGTCAGCGGCAACGTCGCATTTTGTGTGTACTGGAGTTATATCTGCATTTTAAGAGATCCTATAGTTTTATATTGCTTGTAATGGTTTAAATAATTATTATGATATTAACCTATAGATACTCTATTGCAAAAACTGAGGATCTCGTAGCGAAATAAATTGTTCTCAATTATGACTTATGAGGATGCGTATAAATGCTATTTAAACTATTTAACCATAAGTAGTATGTAGTACCTATATAATTTCCTAATTGGATATTATTTTAAACACATTTATTTTATTATTAAGTTCCTAGGTAGGTAGGTACTGACAGTACTATCAAAGAGAGAAAACAATAGTGCGCTGACATCCTCTTAACTAATAAATAATCATACAGTCATACTTTATATTTCAATACTTCAAAGACCATAGTCCTAGACTACCTATTGTAAGAAATAAGAATACTATACCTACTCCGGGCGGAATAAGAACGTACCCGGCCGGCGTACCAATTCAGGTTCGCCGCGCGCAGGTCGGGCTTGTGACTATAACTAAAAAAAAAAGGTTAGGTTAATTTTTATTATACCAAGTCGGTAGGTATACAACAATACAAACATAGTCTTGCCATCTGGGATATTATGAAGTCGTTAAGAGATCCGACGCATACGTATATCAATAGCATTTAGCTCATACAAATCCATAATGACCAATAATATTATGGAACTCGTAAGGATAATAAGTATAACAACTATGCGATAAACCATTGTCGACACATAATTACATGAGAAATGAGAACAAAAATAACTATTATTTCTGTAATCAGAATAGATATAGAGCTATTTCACATGAGACACTTTAGAAATTCGCTAAGCTAGACCGGTTTAAAATTATCCCACATTATCCTGCACCGGGATAATGAACCATGTAAACGATATGGTCCAAACGTCCCGGTTCATTATCTTTCACACCGGTTTAGTCTAGCGAATTTGTAGACTTTGTGGCCG
This sequence comes from Nasonovia ribisnigri, assembly GCA_027563435.1. Lineage (NCBI taxonomy): Eukaryota > Metazoa > Arthropoda > Insecta > Hemiptera > Aphididae > Nasonovia > Nasonovia ribisnigri. Next base: position 59,713 of record JANEHU010000135.1, read on the forward strand.
GCCACAAGAATCGCGCTACTGTTTACTAAAGTGTCTTATTGATTCACACGAGACACGGGCCGTAGGTACACTAGTGTCTGATTAATAATTATGTATTGTACGTGAAAATCGTACTCACAACTAGTTGTCATCATGAAGGTGGAAGAAGCAATACTATTGTATTCTCAGATTCTCTTATTAAAAAAAAACATAAACCTGTTAAAAGGACTGAAAGGATTTATTGGGAACATCCTATTGTTCAATCCAGAAATGAAAAAGGACATTTTACTTGCTTGTTTACTGATTTACTTAAAAGTGAACAAAAATTTTTCAATTATTTTCGCATGTCCTACAAGTGTTTTTTTGAACTGCCTTAGTAAATTATTTATTAATTATTTTTAATTATTTTATATAATCTGTATGAATATGGCGGACTCGTGTGTCTCGTCTGAACATATTCATAACAATATGTAGATTATTGGTGGCTCAGACACAAACACAGTGTCCGGCTACTAAAGGGGAAAAGACACTTCGAAACGCAGCCGGGACACTGATTCTTATCTGTGTCTCGTGTGAACGCTTCTATAAATATCAATATATTTTTAATCGCCCGATTCTTTTCAGACACTAGTCGCTGGCCACAAAGTGTCTCGTGTGAAACAGCTCTATGGTGATATATTTGGAATTTCCAAAAACTATACCCAATGGCTATAGACCAATCGTAAATGTCGATAACAATAATATTATAAACGACAAAAAGTCCACTAGATGCGTCCCTAGGACTAGTCCCTACTCCCTAGTTTTATTTTATTTAGTTAGATACGTTTGTCGTCCGCGCCTTGTCTAGTTACAATAGTTGTCTCGTAACGATTAGTGTACGTCTCGAAGACGATACGAGCTCTGAGGTGTTATTACATTATTGGTTATAACCTACCATTTGAATATACTGTAAAATTGTATTTTTATACCTAATAATATTGTATATGAGAGAGGTGCCCACAGACATTTTTCAAAAAGGGGGCCATTTGCTATTAAAAACTATTACTTTGATTCACCAACTGTATAATTGGTAAAATAACATTTTTTTACAAACTCTATTAATTAATATTTTAACAATCAATTATTGCACCATAATAAATTTAAGTTCTATTCAATCAATGTCCAGACCCCAAAACATATAATTACACCTAAATATGTATGTAATATAATATTGTTTTTGTCAATATTACAATATAACTATTATAGACTATGACATTAAAAATAAAAATGTGAGGTGTGGCTGATAAATTTTCAAATATATAAAATAAAAAATAATTTTGTTTTGCCCTATGGGAATTGAACAAATTTTCATAAAATAAATTATGTATTTCGGGTAATCAAAAATAATATGCTTTTACGGCTTTTACAACTTATCTCACATTATAACTATTAACTAATAATGAGTTATATTGATTAGTATTCAATAAACTAACATTTTGTTTAAAGTTTTCTTTAATAAAAGCCCTAGAAATCGTATTTATTAAAAACTATTTAATCAAATTCAAACTGCCTACTATAACACTAAAAATCACGTTCAAAATAGGTAGATTGACATTGGCATTTGGCATAAGTATTATATTATGCTGCATTATTACAGTCTACTGGAGGTAGCAACGTGTCTCTAATTGTTGGCTACGATTAAAACATTAACATCATAATCAAAGAATAAGCTAAATTGGCAAATCGCACTGGTACTAAATCGCAGTGGTCACGGAGAAATGTCTAAACAGAGAATAGCAGTTTGTTAGTCTTAGTTATGTTTGAGTTCGTGTAGAATGTAATGGGACTATGGGAGGATGGCAACGTCGCATGGATCTCGTTGTGTTGATGCTTTAAAATAATATACAAAAAAGGATCTCGTATAGTGGAGTAGATCAGTATCAAACTTAACACACATAAGACCTCACAACGTCTACATCAATATAATTTAAAACACGAGTATGTTGGTGTATATAAAAAGTATGTTATACCCAAATATATTTTGAAAACTTTATGTTTTGGTCCAGTTCAAAAATACGTTATTTAAATCATAGATCTCACAACGTCACCTTTTACAATTGGATCTCACTGAGTACCCTACGCCCGTATGTGTGTGTGTGTGTGTGTGTGTGTGTGTGTGTGTGTGTGTGTGTGTGTGTGTGTGTGTGTGTGTGTGGCGCGAATGCTAGCAAAACAACTTGCTATAATATAATATGCTATGGTGGTGAATCGCACAAACTTATCCGATAATTTAACATTATTGTCATTAGTAAAGTTTGTTAAAGAGTCGAAAATCGTTTGTTTTACTTTAAATTAAAAGTGAATGTCCGCGTGTCGACATTTCAAAAAGTTCGTTAAACGAAAGTATCAGTCTATATGTGGACGGTGTTGGAGTTGTTTTTGGCCACTGCGAAAACGAATTCTTTGTCATGATGATGGTAATAAATAATAATATTATGAGAAATATTACACGGGGGGTTTATCAAAAATATTAATGATTAGTTCTGATGACACTAGGATATAATCGTTGTGTAATATTCTATAGTGTATTGTATAAGTTCTTATGCTAATCGTGAATCGTTGATAATATTTTATTATTGTTGTGTGTAAGTTTTATACTTGTAGACATCCCAATATTGAAGTATGATGACGTAATAATCAAAAAAT